>CAMOHE010042796.1:13434-44253 GCA_946598075.1 Artocarpus hirsutus | reverse complement strand
TCTATATTTTGACACAATCTAATATTATCTTTAACAGGATGATGGAATGGATTGTTGTTGGATATAAAGTGAATCATGTGAGGAATGTGAGTGGTTAAGAAGGAATTTGTCCCTCATTTATCATGAGAAAGATATCTAAGGGCCCTTCGATAAGTTAGACTGAAGTAAAATGTATGGCCATACTGAAATGAATTGATAAGGGTTATCAATATCAGTCTACTTAAGATCGAGAAATAATATGATTAAATAGTATAAGGATGACATAAACTATGCCTTATGTTTAATCAAGGTATCCAGTGACAAAAAGGACTTTAATACTTATTGTGGATTAGGTTATGTCAGATTATTGACATTCGCATAACTTGGGTAATCATAATGTCTTGCTAGAGGCCAATTATGATTTGTGGGCCAGAAACAGAATTTCAAGCGCATTACCAACGTTATGTGAACCTACAGGGTTGCACACTTAAAACAGACCAAGAACGAATTTTGGGTTAACTGTGTCTAAGTTTGATGAACCTAATAATGTCCAGATTTGATGTACTGGATATGTCTAGGTTCATTGAATCTGACATTATCTAGATTATCTGAATCATATTCGAATTACTGATGTTATCTAGATTTTCTGAATCAGATTTGAATTACAGACATTATCTAGATTATCTGAGTCATATTCGAATTACAGTTTACCCTATTTACAATCTGACTCTATCTCAAAGTCAACAGATATATATATATCTGCTTTAGGGTTTCTAACCGAATTAAGAAAAAGAAAGTGTTCTATCATTCTAAAAGGGCGAAAACATTAAAACCCTAAAAATTAGAGAGAGTCTTTTAACGCATAAGAGAGGGTGCTAGCACACCAATTCGTTTTTGAGAGAGTCTGTTCGTGTGGATACCTGCAGAGGACATTACTCTAAGTAACAACGTCTAAATCCGATTTCGATTACTAAAAGCTCGAGTTAGGGTGTCACCGGAGTGAACCCGCTCTCTCCCTTCCAGAATCTTGCCTTTTTGTCATCCTGGTAAGATTCTATGACTTTCTCATCAATCTAATCGAATTGCATGGATCCTGCGACGGTTTTGTGGGAATTAATTTTTATTTTCCGCTGCGCATTTGAATCACAAAATCCAACAAAACCCAACACATAGTCCTATAAACATCAGGGCATATGGAGGGCATGAGAACTTCATTACTTTTATTGATGATTGCTTAAGATATGATTATGTCTACCTAATGCATCATAAAAGCAAAACTTTTGACAAGTTCAAGGATTTTCAAAATGAAGCGGAGAAGTAATTAGGTAAACCCATAAAGGCACTTCTATCCGATCAATGTAGAAAATACCTCTTTGATGAGTTCTTGGGATACTTATTAGAGAATGGGATTTTATCCCATTTGACTGCACTGGGTACTCTGTAGAAGAATAACAAAGCTAAGAGAAGAAATAGGACTTTGTTGGACATGATTAGGTCCATAATGAGTTATTTGATATTACCTTTATCCTTTTAGGAATATATACTACAAACTGTATGCTATCTTTTAAATAATGTGCCTTTAAAATCAGTTTCTAAAAGTCCTCATGAGTTGTGGATGGGTAGGAAGATATCCTTAAACCATATTTGCATATAGGGATGTCCGGCTCATGTCCTGTACAAGGAAGCGAGCAAGTTAGAAGTATGTTCAAAAGTTTGTGTATTTGTAGGATATCCAAAAGAGACTAAAGGGGTTATTTCCATATCCCAAAAGAAAATAAAGTCGTGGTTTCAATGAATTCAACATTCCTTGAGAAAAGTTACATGAACAACTTTAAACCTCAAAGAAAAGTGGCGCTTGAGGAGTTAACAAATGATTTGACCACTCCAGGGGTTCTAGTTGAAATCAATCCAATCAATCTAGAAAAATCAACCGAACAACAACCTAGAGAGCTTCAGCGTAGTTAGAGGATCGATGTCAACCCAAGAGGTATATGTACAATGGTGAAACCTACTTGGCTGAACCGGTTGAACATAATAGGGATCCTTACACTTACATAGAAACTATAAAGGATGTTGATTCAAGGCTTTGGACATAAGCTATAAACATTGAGATAAAGTCTATAGAGACTATTCAAGTCAGGGAACTTGTGGATCTTCTTGAAGGGGTAAAACCCATATAGTGTAAGTAGATCTACAAGAAAAAGAGATAAGTAGATGGGAAAGTTGAAGCTTATAAGACTAAACTGGTAACAAAGGGATTCACGCAAAAGGAAGGAATCGATTACAAGGAAACCTTTTTGCCTATAGCCATGCTTAAGTCCATCCACATTCTTTTGTCCATAGCTGCCCCTCTTAACTATGAGATTTGGTAAATAGATGTCAAGATGGCTTTTCTAAATGGTTATCTTGATGAGTCCATATATATAGTGCAGCCAGATAGGTTCAAGTCTAAGGGTCAAGAGAGCAAGGTCTGTAAGCTACAAAAGTCAATTTATGGACTCAAATAGGCTTCCTATTCTTAGAATATAAGATTTGATTAGGTGATCAAAACTTATGGGCTCAAACAAAACGTGGATGAACTATGTGTTTACAAACACATTAAGGATGAGAATGTGGTTTTTCTACTGATCCATATATATGACATTTTTCTAATTGGCAATGATGTTGGAGCATTTTCATCAGTCAAATTATGTTTGACCAAGTGGTTTGAAATGAAGGACTTGGGTGAAGCTAATTATGTTCTCAGTATCTAAATCTTTCGAGATAGGAAGAATAAAATGATAGCTTTATCCTAAACGGCATATATAGATAAAATTCTTGAGAAGTATGCAATGCAAAATTCTAAGAACGTTAGACAACCATCTAGGTCTAGAATTACTCTTTCTAGGAAAGACTCTCCAAAGTCTAATGAAGAAAGAGAATATATGAAGAAGGTGCCTTATGCTTTGGTCGTAGGTAGTCTCATGTATGCGATGGTTTGCATACGACCAGACATTTGTTATGCAGTCGGGACAAAAGTTGATTTCAATCAGATCTATGACCAAACCACTAGGTTACGGTCAAGCATATTTTCAAGTACTTGAAAAGGACTAGATGCTCTATGCTAGTGTATTTGGGTGAGGATCAAACACCTCTTGAATATACTGATTCAAATTTCCAATCCCGTCTGGATTCAAGAAGATAGACTTCTAGTTTTACGTTTACTCGGGGTAGAGGCGCTATTGTTTAGAGAAGTGTCAAGCAAGATTGCTTTTTGGATTCAACAATTGAGGCTATGTATGTGGCAGCTAGTGATGCTTTGAAAGAAGCAGTGTAGCTCTGTAAGTTCTTTAGGGATCTTGAAGTAGTTCTTGGTATGGATAAGGCGGTATTGTTGTATATGATAACACTACAGTGATAGCTAATGCTAAGGAACCATGATTTCATAAGAAGTGTAAGCATATTCATTAGAAGTATTATATGATAAAGGATCTTGTTGAGACTGGGCATGTTGTAGTATTCAAAATCGTGTCTATGGACAATATAACTGATCCTTTCATGAATACATTAACTAGAAAGTTTTTGAGAAGCATGTAAATGCTATGGGGATGTGAGACATGTCATATTTACTCACTTAGTGCTAATGAGAAATTGTTAGACATAGTGCCCTAAGGAGTAAAATGTTGAAATATGTCTTTAGAGACATTTTATTAATGAAGAGTTATTTTATTATTCATATGCTAAAAGTCGTCCTCTTCATATTTATTTATGTTGAATGTATAATAAACAAACAAAAGTCTGAGACTATCGGTCTAAACCTTTACGATTGTGCATATGATGGACAGATTATACGGAAGACATGAATCTTAAAGGTGATGGTCTAAATGATAAGATCTGCAATCAAGGAAATAAAGTTAAGCACCTTATTCATGTTAAGATTGTTATGTTGTCTACATCCTTAATGGAAGATAACTTATCTTGGTCATTGGAGTGGGACTCTATGAGTAGAAACATTAGTACATTATCATAGGTGACGATGTGTTAGATCACGATAAAAAGTTGAATTGATTTGGTTAATAATTCTATTTGTTTAAATCAATTCACTTTAGATAGCCATATGTGTTGTGTCTTAATCCTAAAATGAGTAATGGGCTCGTATCCTTGACATATATCTTTTGATGTACCAAAGGATGACATCCTGATGTTATAATGATACGCATACTGGAACATTGGAGACATAACTCTTAATTGACGTAGACTCATTATTTATAGATATGGAATCCATAACTATTTTGTAGAGTTAATGATATTTTCTTATATGCATTATCCTGTAATCGAAATATTAGAGTGCCTAATCATTTGGATACATAAGTGTAACCGAATAGTATACTATTTATGAATTGTAAGTATTCCAATAGAGAGATAATACAATGTAAGATAAAAATAATCAGGAAGGTAAAATAAAATTTATCTTTAAGCCGATTATGAATATCCTATAGAGATCTAACACATTATGATATGTCATGGATGGTTAGCTTATTAGAGCTTTGTAATTTTATATAGTTCAATAGTGCAGCTATAAGCTTTTAATGGAGTAGCATTAAAGTTGATAATTATAAAATATGTATCTGGGATATTGTATTTTATAATTATAGGAGCTTGATCTATTTATGTCCATCAAGTCCCCTTTGCTAGCTCATAATAAATCCTGTAACGATACGGCATGTTTTTCCTACATATTGACAACTTATGTTAAATTATTAGATTTGTTGAAATTTCATAAGCTAGATTTAATAATTCATGTTAGTTTATTAGTTGAATTAATTCAAGATAAATATGTTAAATTATTTGGATAATATTTTATTTACAATGAGATTATCTATGTATGACTGTTTTAATCAAATGACTTTTCTATTAGGTTATTTGAATTAAAACTAAGGCTTTATCTAAGATTTTCGAGTGAAAATAAGATATTCTGAGGATTCTAGATTATCGAATGGTCGGCAGGCCAGTGAAAAAGTTTGACAGGCCTATAGAGTAAGTTCGGTAGGCCGATCTCCTAAATCGACATGCCGAACATGCAATAATCACTCTACACGTTTTTGACACATTTTTCATTAGAAATTGATCCAGACTTGAATTTTAAGGCCTAATCTGATCAGGTTTAACCTTAAATTCGACCACTATAAATAGGGGTGAGTTTTCTTTGTTATTCAGATCATTTAAGAAGCATAGAATGAGTACTCTAGTAAGAGAAACTTTGAAACTCCTTAAGAGTTGTTGTTCAACATCAAGAACCTTAACTCTAGGTTTCCTCAAGTCGTTGGAAGGAGAGTCAATAGAGGAAAAGCTGTACGATGTCTAACCACCCACACTTCAATCGTTGATAGAGAATAACAAAGAAGACTAGTTGATTGAGGCTCTTCTCGAACGTTCTTCTTTTCACGAATTCCTTCTACTTTCAATATACAAAAGAGATTAGTAAGATCTGTCATTAATTTATGTATTTAGCATATCAAACTTGTGTTTTGAAAAATACTCTAATTCAAAATTTTTTAAACTTTCGCTTTCCAACACTAGCACCTTCCTTGGTGTCACAACCCACCTTTCTCGGGCTATGATAAATATTTTTCTTACTTACGTATAGGTGTAAAACTTAAGAATATTATTTTTTTAATATATTATCCATGCTAATTTTAGTAATCCTCAAAATGCAATGATATACATATATTTTCATAAACACACTTTCTTTTACAATACTATTTGCTAAATACTCTCGAGAGAGGTTTTGTCTTACTTAACTATATTTCAATTTTTATATAACACGTTTCAAAATAACTTAAAATATATTACAGCGGAAATATAACTGTGGCGGCATCCATACCCATTCTGCACACTACTCATATCCCTCCGCCAGTTTATCAGTGAATTTATTCTATCCTTTTAGTGGGAATACCTACAGCATAAAATACTTAGTAAGCTTATGCCTAGTAAATCTCAATACAGCCCACATGCACATTCACTAAAATGCATGATCCAATTATGCTTTCTTATGAACATTCTTTATTCTTAACATGTCTTATCCTTATCTAGGGCCCAAAGTGCTCGTACCATTGTACACATAGGTCTACGTGACACCGAGACCATACCATAACCCTAACTCCTCTTAGGTCAAGAGTTGATACGATACTTTTCTTAATTCTGATGATGTATTTACCAGTCCAATTATTATGGTTATCATACCATGCATGAAGTTATAATCACATGTTATACACAACACATAAGTGCTCTAGTACTGTGTAGTACACACAGATACATACTTTATATTCTCACAAATATACATCAATGTACGCACAATTATATAACATAATACACACACAGGTATTTATATTATTGTACACACGCAGGTATACACCTTGATATACACACAGGTATAAATATATATATATTTATTTATTTTATTCTATACCTACAATTTCATACTGTAGGTGGGATGAGTACTTACTTGGTTTGGGTTACTATGCAGTTTAACCTCAATTCCTTCTTTCCTAATCTTTTAGGATCCTGTTTGGCCAATTACAACGCTATTAGACAAATTTTCACTACTTCCTCTATGTGTCATTACAAAAAAATCGTTAATTAATAAATCGAGTTGCATAACAGTAAACAACTCCGATAACAACTGGTTTTCTTATTTTTAGCTTACTCTACCCTAGCGTCTCTAATGAAGGATAGAAATCTTACTAAAAATCCATTTTTCCCATTTGGAACGTGTCAGAATAATTCAAGTCACTCGAGGAAAAATCACGATTTTGCCCTCAATGGGCCTCCTAAACTTCCCGAGCTCGATTTCGCTATTTTAATGGAAATAGTTGTGTACTAATTTGAAAATAATACCCTATGGTGCCGGATCCCCTTATTTTACATCAATACCCCATTTTAGTAAAAATTTACAATTTTGCCCCTTAATTGAAAATTTTGACAATTTTACCTCCAGAACCAAAATTAATCTCTTTAAACCAAAATTTTTCATTTTTCACAAGAATCATTTTTGCTCAAAGTGCCATATCCAAAATCCCTTCGAAAAATGACGTTTTCACCCTTTTAAATTTTTTTTTCAATTTTAACAAATTTTTGTAAAATTAATATCTCACAAACGGTCGCTATTTTCGATAAACTGTTTGTGATTTTTAACAGTTTTGTCGAGATCTACAACTTTTGTGTTTTAACTTTTTTTAAAATTCTCATTGCACATGAGTGTTTTTGGGCAATTTTTAAATTTACTGAGAAAAAACTTTTTCTTACGATTTAGTCCTTGGGTCATTTTTGTAAAAATCTATTTTTAAACAATATTGCCACCCCTGTGAAGGCAGTTCCAACCTTTGTTTAAACCATTTTTATGCCCAATCACTATTTTTACAAAACTAACGTTAAAATTACAAAAATAGCTAGTTTTGCATAAACTAACGTTTTGCACATTCAATCCCTAATTTCAACCATACCAACATGCCATAAATCATATACCCATGGAATTTAACCAAAACTTGACTTGACTACCCACATGCTTTTTTGAAATAATAAAAATGAAAACAAAAACCACTAAACTTTAAGTTTAAGGAATTAAAACTTACCCAAATGAAAACTTTGTGCCTGTAGCCTTTCCAAGGGCTTCTTTGAAGGTTTTCCTAGGCATTTTCACATGAAAATTCCCTGAGTCAAATTACCTTCTTAATCCAAGAAAAAAACTAGGAGAACTTGAAAAAAAGTTTAAATTTTTACCTTAAATTTGATGAAATTCTTTGAACTTTGCTTCTTGAATTCAACTGGCCAATTTTGCAAAGATTTGGGTTTGAGAAAATTTTTGAAAGGGAGCTTCAATGGCTGTCGCTTTTGCGAGGAAGAAGAATGAAAAATTTTTGGCTTATTTCACATTTATTTCATGCTTATCTTACTTGGTGACTCACCAAGTAATCAAGTGGGCTACCTAAGGTGGCTTAGTGTGATTGGGCCACCTTTCATGGCATGGTGGCCCAATGAAACTTTAATGGGTGTCCACTTGGTGGGCCCTAAAATTTACATTGTATAATTTCTCACCACACAGTATTTTTCTTATACTGTTGTAGTAAAATCAATGCAAAAATGTGTTCTTAGACTATATAAAATATTTTACTTGCCTTTGGTTTATTTTTAAAGTCCAAACATAACATTTCTTATATCTGTGTTTTTACTCTGTGGTATACCTATAACACATCGAACCCCTTTTTACACTGGTTTAGACTCTCTATCTTATTTATACCTTAATTATACATCCATTCATATCACAATTCTATAATTAATTGTGATATAAAATTCATTTTATTGATCTTATTTATAAATTTTTGAGTATTTAGACTCACGAAATCTGTATTAACAATATTCAACATTGCATCTAGTTCGCAGTGAAGTTTCCTATTAATACTGCTTATTTGTACATTATCACAATTTTTACAAAAAATACAATTTTTAAGGATAAATTCATTAACCAATTAAATATTAGATCTTATTAATGAATTTCCCTTGGTCATTACACTCCGCGTGTTCGCCTTCTTTGGCTCGCTATTCCTTCTCTGCTTGTGGCCTCTCATTGGCCACTCTTAAGTCCAAAAGCAAAGTAAATACGATGGGAACCCTTCCCCTATTTATGGGAGAGTATCAACCTAGCATATGAGGAGGTATAATTATTACACCAAGGAAACCCTAACTAGAGGATGACATGTGTCAATTGATGTCAGCGGCTGGAGGGGACATTAGATTCTCAAGTAAACTGAATCTTGACATTCCATGAGTCCTGAGAAGATATCAACAACCCCAATCAGCAAGCGTTGTGTTTGGGTGAAGTGCAACCTTACCAATCACCAACTAGGTGCATTAGGGGTCTATTGTTGGGGGTGTACTCAGCACGAAGCCCAAGGATCATCCCATAGGTTGCCGACTACCTTGCTCGACATACATGACCAAATTGCCCTACTCATTGCCGCCTCATCAGCCAATTCGCCTGAGCTCCTTCTTGGCTACTGTCGACCACCTTAAGAGGAGTCAAGGCTCTGAGCACCTATTGGCGTCGTACTCGGCAGTGCCAAGTAACAAGACTTGGTTCAACAACACTTGGGGAAAAACACACATAAAGACTACCACGTGTCTTAGCCCTATCCTTTGGATGGGAACCGTTAATCCAAGGAGATTGCAACACCTGTCACCTACCATACTAACACCACTGTACAACGTATCTGGGTCAAAGAGGAAACCTGCCTTGCACCCAATCTATGTGGTAATCTATAAATAAGAGCATTTACTCCACCCTCAAGGTGAGTGACTCTTTTACACCAACCTTAGCCTCTCTTTCGGCTAAACAGATTCTTGACTTGCACATTAGAGAGCCCTTGATTGACACCACACTGGTGTCCTCTTTAACCTCCGAGGCATTCTCTCTTCTTGCAGGGGCACTTTGGGAAGCTGGGAAGAGCGTGGAAGGTAGTCTAGCTACCGTACGCAGTCACATGTGGTATTGATCAAAGACAAGGCATCAACAACATACCTTAGACAATCCTGCTAATTTCATCATCAAAGTGGTTACAGCAAGTAAGTTGAGACACTGTCTGGGTATACTGGCATTGGAGAAGCATGAGAGGTAGACAATAACATGCACAGAAATTTCAAATCAAAGGTTTCACTCTGAGGTCCTAATGCACCAAGGTGGAGATTGTTGCTGATGTGGTGCATTAGGATAGGCAATAATCCTTTGTAACAGAATTAGGACATATCTCAACTTGAATTAGGCAATTAATGCTTAAGGGCAGTTTTGTAATTAACCTTACTTTGTTGAGAGTTCTATAAATAGGAGTAGAAAGCTGTAAGTTAGAAAATAGTTTTAGTTTTCTATTTTGTTCTCATTTGTAATACTGATCACTAGGGAGAGAAATTGAGAGATATTTTTATTCTGAGGAGAGGATTTCTTTGAGAGTGTAATTTTGTTCATACTCTGACAATTAAAGATCAGACTCTGTGCGTGGAGTCTTGAGAACGTAGCCATCCTTTGGCTGAACCTTGTTAAAAATCTCGTGTGTTCTTGAATTGTTCTTGATTGTGTTTTCTGATTCATCTTGAGTCTATTCAGTCTAAGAATCAATCTTGCCGACGGATTTGCTGTTCAACTAGTCTCTGACTTACAACACACTATACAGAGCATTCTAGAATTCTTTCAGATATTTTTCACTATCTTATTTGTTTTATTTCTTACCCTCACAAGTGAACGAAAGAAGAGTAAGTTTTATCTCTTATTTGTTTTATTTTTTATTTCTTATTTTTTTTTTATTTCTTCTCCTGTTTTGTTTAGCTTCTTGCAATTAGTTTTTGCAAGTGTCTATAACAAGCCACACGTTGTCAGTCAAATGAAAAATTAATGGTTATTCAATTGTCATGAACAGCTATAAATGGATAAAAGTCTGCATTATTTTTTTTTTTTAAGAAAAAGCAGCCATTAATGGATAAATTTTCATATATATCAATCATCACGAGTTGAAAAAGAAAATACTACCAATGGATAAATTTTCATCTATATCAATGATCGCGTGTTGAGAACGAAAATGAGAAATAAAATCAGTGGTGGGACCTTGAAAATGCCTTACACGAGTCGCTCAAGCATAAGTGCGCGAACCAGTAAGATATATATCCATCGTATGGTCAACATTGTTGACAAGTAGAGTTTGGTTTTATTTTTAGAATTTTTAAAAATATTTTTATATTTTTTAAGATATAAATTTTAAAAATACTTTCAACATAATTTTTAAAAATTTTTTATTTTTAAAAATAAAAATATTTTTATTTATTTTAAAAATAATACTAAACGATCCCGTTCTATTCAGCTGACATGACAATTCAAATGAAAATTTTCCTTGGAGAAAAGGCTGGGGATAAGTTATCCCCGCGTGTTTTATGTGTGTTAGTATGGCCACTAGAAATGGGTAACAGAGAGAGAGGAAGAGACGGAGAGATTGGTTCCCCTAACGGCCCTGAAACATTTAAATGGACTATATACTTTTCGCACAGTCGAGACCCAGAAAAATGCTGTTACATGAAACTCGGTTTCAATGGCTACATTTTAGGCGAGTGTCCTTTGCATTGAAAGAAAAGACAAAATAAAAAGTGATTCTGCTTTCTTTTAAATTGCATATTTGCTTATAAAAATCAATAATAAAAATTTTATGAGCTCTAAACGATATAAAAGAAAGTATCAATTCTCACACCCTCTTGATATTAGTTTCCTGCTAAAAAAAATGAATGCCAAATTTTTTTAATGTCATGTTACAATTTAATGGTGGTTTAATTATACAAAAGGATATTATAATAATTATATCGATAAAATCATCATTTTTAAATTAATAAATACTAAAAAAAGATACGACTGTTTTGTGTTTCACCATCAAATAGACAAGTATAAGCTAAAAAAGAAAATAAATGACAACTATTTTTTCCAATCAAATTACATCCCTAAACTAATTTAATAAACACACCTTAAAGCACATGATGCAAGATACGTAGACACTGAGGATTGCAATACACATGACGGAAAAGGATGCAGATAATATTACGCAAGAAAAGGATGATGATACTATTGCTGTCTCTCTTACACAACCGACATGGCAAAGTGGGATGTGGGGTCCCATGGAATTTGGCCACTTTTAACCCGCCACTAGCTTTTAATTGCCATAGCAGTCGGCACAAAATTCTTGTCTTCTTGTGAAAGTAGAATAATGAAAGGATCCTTTCAAAAAATAATAATAACAGGACCACCTACAAAATTACCAAAGATTAGCATCTTGAATAATTTTCTTTCCGGGCATCTTGAATGGTTGTAAGAGCTTCGGAAGTGAAAATCAGCAACAAAAACCATTGAATATAATTCAATGGAATCTGATCAGAAATTCTTGCAATAAGTCAAAATATCTTTAGTTAAAGACTATACCACGCTCCACCGCTTCAACAGCATTTATATGTCGTTGTCCGGAAGAGATGGGAACGGCAAAAGGTACAGCAATGATCATTTAAGGCCTTATAAATGAGCATTCCAGCCACAATGAACAGAAAAGAAGGTAAATGATGGTGATCAGTTAAAAGGGAAGACAAAGTTAAGAAGAGCAGTGATGGGAAATACACATTGCAGCACCACCTGCGTAGTTAATTCAGCAACACTTGGAGAAAATTTTCATCTAGAAAAATTTAGAGCCAATAATGAAAGAAAAAATCAATAGATCCAGCATATAATAACTCCCATCATAGTGGAGACATGATGTCTAAGTAGGAAAACCTGTAAGGCATAGTAATAGAACAACAAAAAAGGCTTTACAAAATGGAAAAACCCACATACTGGTTACGCGTATAAAATCCATCTAAACACAGAATGCCACCCAAGCAAAATCTACATTCTAATATGTAATCCAGTCTCTTTTATCATTTCCAATAAGCGTTGTCCCTCCTGTTGTTCCTGAACGCACAACAACCAACAGAGTAAACAATGATGAGGAAGATAAGGACCACGATGTTAATCACAGCGACCTTCTTCCAGTTACTCTTTAGGTTGTCCAGAACTCCAGCTTTGCATGACTGGCAGTTGAAGCACAAAACATTTGGGTCATTGCCCCATGCACTACAGTCAGGATTGGAAGATGTCGCATTTGCTGGTGCCCTCCATTCGGTTGGGCTCACATAGGTAAAACCGCATTCATCTGATGGCTTGCAGCAACCAGACTGTAGATCAACAAAACAATATAAGGCCAGTTATCAACTGATTCAAACAACTCATAAGATAAATAATCTACATATGCTACATAAACAGACACAAATTTATACTTAGAAGACCTTTTATGAGCAACAAAGTTGCAACACACGGTAAAAAGACTAATCAAGTCATTCCAAGAGAAATCAAGTCATTCCAAAAGACAAACTGCATAACAGGACGGCGGAGGAACTAAAAGGATAAGATATGTGTCCTATCCGGAAAAAGAGCGTGAGAGTTAAGCATTAGACGTTCATTACATGTCGTTGTCTATCATCTATGGATAAAATTCACAAAAAGTGCTGAATTTGTATTCTCACGCTACAAGACACCAAGAATTTCACGTGCCACTTGCATCCATCGACTGAAAAAGCACAACATGAAATCCCAGACCGGCATCTAATATCTAATAAAAATTCTGCCGCAACGACCCTTCTGACACTTTAGAATGGAATTTATTCCATAAGAATAGAAAACAAGAACAAATCCCAAAAAGCATGTAAATCATCGTTGTACCCACCAACAATTTTATACGTTGGTCACCGAATTAAATTTCTTTATTGGAGAAAAGCAATCATTTTAGCCCCAGACATAAAGAAGGTTGTGCTAAATAAAACTTATTTAAGAAGAAACTAAGAAAAAGATTAAGTAGTCAGAAAGTGATTCCCCCAAAGCTGCGATTGAAAAACCAAATGAAAATGTAAAGGGGAGAGGGACTGCGAAAAGAGAGAAGCCTTTTTAGCGTTAAAGTCAAAAATCGTGTTGTAAATGGCAGGACAAAGATTTTCCCATAAGAAAAGAGAGAGAGAGATAGAGAGAGCAGTTCATTCATTTAAAATCTCCCAAAAAAAAAAAAAAAAGAGAAAAAGAGAAAAAAGAGAAAAGAGAGTAAGTCTTCTTCTTCTTTTCTTATATTGATAACCTAATAAAGTACCTTTAGTTCAACCTCCCACAACAAAAGCATACATTTAAAACAAATCGTACAGCCAAAACTCAGATAAGAACTTCTCGATTCAAATAGAGAACAACACTGAAACTCAGAAAAACACCAGTAAAATCAAAGACTATTTGAAAACCCAGCCGGTTCAGATCTCAAAGGAGGGTTAGACAGAACTTCTCCACTAATTGTAATTAAAAAACTAACCACCTGTTTCGTATCCATTATATAGATATGTATAATCAGACAGCGGAGAAGCATTAACCAGATAAATCCAGATAAATTCTTAATTCAAAATCTCGAACTCAGGTCTCAAAGAAACAGAGAGAAAAATCGATAAATAAAACGGAATTATACCTGAATCGCAGACAAATGCTCGGAATATAACTGAGTGACAGTGTCATGAAGATACTTCTGGTGAAAATCTGAGCAGACCTTGCCATCAATGAGACAGCTCTTGATCTTGTTCCAATTCTTGTTGTTGTTAACCCTCTTCTGCAACCAATTAGAGTAATCGCCAAGCTTGTACTCCTTGTAACCCTTGCCAGAGATGGCATTGCCGGCGCCTTTGTTGGTGACGACGAAAGCGAAGATGGTGAAGGCGACGAGGATAACGATGAGGAGGAACATGACGAGGAGGTAGAGCCAGAGAAGCCACGAGACGCGGCAACAGGCGCCGATAAGCCCGGCGAGAGACACGAGCATAAGGAAAACGCCGAGGACGATGATCGGCTTCTCAAGAAACTTCTCGCAAACGCTGTCGCCTTGATTTCTGAGCCATATACCAGCGCCGAGTATCGGAATCGACAGGAGGAACGTGATGAGGTTGAGAAGTCCGACAAGATTGTTGCTCAATCGCACCATTTTTGCAGAAAATTGCAGAGAGAGAAAATGACCTAATACACTGAGGAAGAAGAAGAAGAAGAAGAAGAAGAACGTGATAAGTGTGGGAGTTTTTGAGGTGAAAAGGAGAGGCTCCTTTTGCTTGTTATATAGGAAGAGAAAAGGGGGGGAAATTTGGGAGTTTACAGAGAAAGTACGTTAGAATTATTAGCAGTGAGGATATTAATATAACGCGGATTTTCAATTAATTTTGAGTTTTGACCAACCACGCGGTCTCCCTTTCCTTGCCTTTTATGTCACGTTTTATTAAATTGCTTTAATTTTTTTTCTTTTAAAGAGAGATTGAATTTTTATTTTTTAAAGAATTTTTATTTAAAAAAGAAAATGATTTTTTTGGGTAGTTTATACTATCATGTTTCTCAACATTGAATTTAGTCAAAAATCCCATCAAACTTTGAAGCTTACATATAATTTTTTTATTCCCTAAGATTCTTAAATAAAAAATCACTAAAAACTCCAAAGATAAGATACAATTTATGTAGAACATTACATCAAGTTCATATAAAATTGAGAATATATATAAAGATTATTTTTACATTTATCCCTAAACGATATTATCATTTTATTTTTTGATTTTTAAAACGTACCATTTAATCCCTTCAAACTTTGATTTATTAGCAAGTTTTCTCTTTCCATCCAACTATATTAGTTTTTTAATAGATTTTTGTAGAATATTTTTATATTTTCTCTCCAAATTATGCCAACTATGTTATCCTCCCTCGAACTTTCAGAATATGTCATTATGTCCTTATAAATTTTTTAAACAAAAAATGTCCTTTCGTCTAATTTTTTTTCGGCTTTACAAGTCAATGTTTGTTCGCTTAACTTTGGCGAAAAACCCAAACATAAAAAAGAGTTTAAGGAAAACAATAGCTCAAGAGAAAAAGAGTTCAAAGATTTTTTATTTTTTATTTTTTATTTATTATTATTATTATTTTTTTTTTTTGCAATAGACCATTCCAACCATATAAAAGAGCTTAAGAAAACCAAAAAAACCACAAAATTCTTTAAAAGAATAGAGCTCTTTAAGTTTTTTTTTTTTAAGAACATATTATTTTAATTTCTTGTAAAACAACCCCCTCGTGAATTTTCTTTATATTTATATTTGAATAGCATGTTGAAAAAAAAAAACCAAATAAAGATGTGGGTATAGCGATTGCTTTAACGTAAAGGTCTTGTAAAGTTGGAATAAAAATAAATCAATTTATTATCCGAATAAAATAGGATGGAAGGATGTTATTTGCAAACAAAAAATTAAAAGAATATAGTAACACATTGGAAAGTCGGAGAGTAAAATAATATAAGTGATATAGTTTGGGTAGAAATATAAAAAGTACTCTACAAAAAGCTATCTAAAAACTAGTGGAATTAAATGACAAGAGAATACTTGCTAATGGAACAAAGTTTGAGAGAATTAAGTGCAACATTTTAAAAATCAAGGGATAGAGTGACAAAAATAATATGGTTTGAGAGACAAATATAGAAATAATCATATGTATAATATAATATCACGTTTTGCCGAAATGTAATAAAATAAATAAATATTTACAATTAAGCTTATCATTACGATTTTTTACCAAATAATTTTAAAAGAAAAAGAAACGGAAAGAAGCAGAAAACAAGCAAAGCTAGAAGAAGACCGAATGACCACGACGCTCTAACGAAAAAACAAAATGAACAAAAAGCGGACCAGATAAGAAAAGAATACTAGAAAACAAAACAACCACTAATCAATTCTGTGGCAATTATCACAGTTTCATTTTTTTTTTTCTGTTTTTATATTCCCTATTTTACGCGGTCGTATAACAGTGCCGATCATATTCCCAAAGACTCGATGATGTAACGATTACATATGACTTGTGCCATTTGTAACGATTACATATGACTTGTGCTGATCAAAAAAAAATTATTGTGCGCCAAAGTTTCCAAATAAAATAGATAAATAATTTTGAGTTTGTCATGTTTCTTGTGCTGATAAAACAAGTCAAACAAAAGAAGAAGATGCTAACATAATTTTATTACATTAGTGTTACTAGATTTCTTACGTAGTATTTAATTGTGGAATGTTCATTTAATCACTCGTCTGTTTTTATTTTTAAGGATACCCTATTTTTCTTGCTTTATTATTCCTTTTTCTCTCACATGAATTTTTATTCAATCAAATTGAGTTTAAAGAGTTTCAATCGCTATAAATAGAAACAAATTTTGGAAGGCATGGAAATTAAAGAAAAGAAACCCTCAAAAAAAAAGGAAAGAAGAGGAAAAAATCATCTAATTATTCTTCCTTTTTTCCCTTCTGGCTTGAATAATGAAAGAATTTATTAATCCATTAATAAATCCCAGCAAAAAGTTAATTAAAAGTTCAAGCCATTAATGGATCATACATTCCTTCGTATTTTATGTTTACTTTTTGATCAAAGAAAGCGTGGAAGTTAGGAAGATGAGGGAAAAAGGAAGAAAATCTTCTAATCTAAGAGAATAGACTGATGGAGAAAGAGAGATGCAAGAAGTCATGGAGATGAAGAAAATGGAAGCAAATCAATTTCTGTCATACTTTCCACAATTGCATATTGGCACATACGTACACTAACTGTCAAAAGAAAGAGAGAACAAATTAATAAGCTAAGTGCAATTTTCTTCGCAATGAAGTCGTCTTAATTAGAGTATTTCAAAAAAATAAAAAATAAAAATACCCTTGTGAGCATAGTTTATTCTTTTTCTTCGGTTTTTTTTTTTTTTTAATACTTGGGCTCTTTAATTCTCGTAATTTGACCTTTTAATCCTTCAATTTTTTTTTTTCACAATTTTATTCTTAATTTGACAAAACAACGTCAATTAACTCCATTGGTGCACGATGTTAAATTTTACTCGGAATAATAATAGATTTTAGCATATATGTCCTTCG
This sequence comes from Artocarpus hirsutus, assembly GCA_946598075.1. Classification (NCBI taxonomy): domain Eukaryota; kingdom Viridiplantae; phylum Streptophyta; class Magnoliopsida; order Rosales; family Moraceae; genus Artocarpus; species Artocarpus hirsutus. The sequence continues at coordinate 26,739 of CAMOHE010042796.1, read as the reverse complement.
AATTGTTCATAGTTTAATACTTTTAGGCCCTAAAAGATTACTGTTTGTATTTTTATCTCTATATTAGTGAAAATTGCTTTTTTAAAAAATTCATAAAGTGTACTAAGAGAGAGAAAAAACACTATTTGTTTTCTTATCTCTAAATTAGTGAAAAGTCTCTATAATTTAATTGTAGCTATTGCTTCTTAAAATTCCTAAAGTATACCAAGTGAGAAAAAATAAACGTTTGGAAACAAAAATACCATGCAAAGCCTTTAAAAAAAAATAGCTCTCATAGTAAGACAGATATTTTGGCCCCATTGGTAGATCTTATTATTTTAACGGTTAATATTAACTTTTCGACAATCTAATATGAGACTGTTCACATTAATATTATATTGTTAAAAAACTAATACAACAATTAAAAAAAGAAAGAGATGTTTTTGGTAGCACATCTCACATGTGTATGTTTTTAAACTGTTAAAACATACAAATTTAACAACTAAAATATATATTCACTAATAAATATTTTTTGAGTTTTTACAAAAAAAAAAATTGCCAAAAAAAATACCAAACAAAGGAAACATCATAGAAATGCAAAAAACCCTTTTCTGTAAGTAAAACCGAGTACACGCTTTTCTCATTGCACACGCTTTTCTCATTTCAAACTGAACCTAAACGTAATCGGAAGATGGGTTACATAGCCAAATGACACGTAATTGAAACCAATGAAAGTGATGAAACCTTGCCAAAAGGGAACCACGTGTACAGACTCCCACCGAGAAAGTGACAGCAGGTTCGCAGAATGAGTTAATTAGCCTGGCACAATTCTATTTGATAAGGGGAAAGGATTTGAAAGAAAACGAATGAAAGTTTATTTTAATATTTGGATGGTTTTTAAAAAATAAATAGTTATTTAATATAGAATGATTTTTTCATTAAATAAGTAAATCATCATTTTTTTCCTCGTATGAAAAGCATAGCCATTTCAAGCTATTTTTTTTTTCTTTTTTTCATAGCTACCCTGGAATATTATAATTATTACTATTATATTTATAATTAATATAATATATTATATATAATATTATAATAATATAATATAGTTGTAATATTGTAATTAATAAAATCATAATTATATTGATAATTGTAATATTATTTTATTATATAATGTATTATATTATTAATATAATATGACAATATGATATAATATAATAGTTGTAATATTGTAATTAACAAAACCATAATTTTATCAATAATTGTAATATTATTTTATTATAATCATAATAATATGAATTATTAAATAATTATGATATAGTATATTAATAAGATAATTAAATATTAGTATGTTATTATAATTCCAATATATTACATAGGTTATAATTACATAAATATAATATAATAATATGATATAATATAATATAATATAGTAGTAATGTAATTAGTAATACCATAATTATATTAATAATTATAATATAATTTTATTATGATCAAAATATATTATATTATTAATATAATAATGACATATCATATCAATAATATAATTAAATATTAGTAAGATTTTATAATTTCAATATTATTATCTATTACATTGTATTATAGGCTATAATTACATAATTATTATTATAATTTAATTTATTTATAATTATTAAAATATAATATAATATATTATTATATTAGTATAATATAATCTGTTTCAAATATTGTAATTAGATTATAATTGAATATTATTATTTTTCATGTGATATTATATTTTATATTTATATATTATAACAATAAACATATAATTATTAATATAATTATAATATTATAAATACATTTTATAATTTTATATATTAAACATTATCATAATATTATTATATTCTATTTTAAAACTATATAATATATTATATAATAACAGATATTATATTAATATATAAATATTAGCATTAGAACATAAGATAATTTTGTCAACAAGAAAGTCCTCACATTTCATTCTATAGTATTCCTAACATTACAACCAAACAAATAAATTAACTTTCTTTTCCATTCTATTCCAATACCATTCCCATTCCCATTCCCATACCCATTACCATTATGCCATTGTAACCAAACACAGTCTCAAAGAATCTACGAGCCTTTTTATGAATGATTAAACGAATAAAGCTTGAAGTCAATAAGAATTTGTATGATCAAAATTATGCTGTGAGCTGTAATATTTTACAATTTCCGATGGCAACAGTGGGCCTTCTTCTTTGCCAAAAGTCTAATAAATGAGCCGTTGCTCTTCGTCGATTCTGGCTTGACTCTTTTTTTCTAATATTTTAATTAGGAAAAAGTTTTGGTAAATGACAAAATTCTTCTTCGGTAGAGAATAGTAAAATCAATCGTAGGATCGTTTTTGAATGGTTTGGATTAAAAAAGCACACAATGTCTATTATAATTTGGAGCGCATATAATTTCAATTAAAATTAAAATAAAAAAATCCCTCCTTTTTCATTCGTGCATTCAATAGCTACTTTCCCCAAATATTTTTCCTTAAATATTGAATCTACCAAAAAACCATTGTTCAAAAAATTTAAAAAACCAAATCTAACAATTAATCAAAGCTTGATCAACCTTTATAGCCATCATCCTAGCTCCACCACTCCGGTAACTCCATAGTCAACAGATTTTAGTCTCCATGCGTTGTTGTCTTCAAAAGGAACCACCTTTTTTTGTCGTCGTCAACGACTGTCTCCTCCGTTTGACGACTCTGTCTCCTTTGTTTTATGACTTTGTCCCCTCCTTTCCCCACATCGATGACTCTATCCTCTCCCTTTTCTTGCATTGCCCTGCCACTTTGAGAGTTTTGATGATGGTGACATCAGGCTTCAATGGGCTTCGATGGCAAAGCTCGAAAATCGGAATGAACAAAAGATGAGTAAGCTTGCTATGATCAAGACAAGATTTTAAGCAAGATTTTTTTTTTGACACAATAATTGACAAGAAAGTCAAACCAATTTGGATCTAGGATATTGAGAAACGCTAATCAAATTAACAAGCAAGGATTGACAACTTACCATTTTCATCAAAATTAGAGATTTTAAAATGTAAATTCCACATTGGGTTGCCATGATAATGATGAACAATAGCCATTAGAATCGCTCAACTATAAATAACCCTTACCATATATCCAAAGAACACATCAATAATAAAAAGTAATACAATTATAGGAAGAAAATCATGTATTTGGTCGATACATTTATCTAAAACTATAGGATTTGCTCGAAAACTTTCATGGGTGGAAGCTTGCGGCTGGGCTCGCTGGTGGGTGGAATCTTGGTGCTGGCTCATCGGTGGGTAGAAGCTTAGGGTTATGCTTGCCAGTGGGTGGAAGCTTGTGACTGGGCTCTCCGGTGGGTGGCTGCATAGGGTTAGGCTCTCTATTTAGGGTTCTTTTTATTAAGGATAAATGTGCAATGTGTTAAACATGATGTTTGAAGGAGTAAAATGTAGTAAATATATTTGGAGACATTTTATGTGATGCCCCACCCTTTTCTAGCTGTCACTTAACTTTCTTAAACATCATTTCTTAAACTTTAATCTTACTTACTTAGTAAAAAAAATACTGAATAAAATTTTTTTTCTTTTCCGTTCCTTTTAATATACTTAAAAGCTGTTGTGACTTCTGTTGCAACTTAAATTGAGACGTTGCTCAACATTTGACTTTAAAACCATTTCAAATCATTTCTTAAAACTTAATAAGAAACATTAACTAAATCATAGCTTAAAATTTAACTTTATAATTATGTAAAACATTTTGTAAAATATATCTTAAAAGTTTAAAAACATTTCTTTAAACTTTGATTTTCTTAAAACTTTGAAACACTAAATTAAATAGTCGAAAAACATTTTCTTTCAATAGCAGAAAAATACTGTAGTGGTTTCCATACCCAAATCTTTGTATCTATTTTCTGCAGCGCCGAGCTCTTTAAATAGGTCATACTGGTCACCTATAAGACTACCTACAACATAAATGAACTTTTAATGAGCTTTTGCTAGTAAGTTTAAACATAATCTCACAAATCATTTTAACATGCTTATAAGCTTTTCTCGTAAAAATCTTTCACTTAAAAAATTTTTCATAAAACATTTTTTAAACATTTTTCTTAAAACGTCCTTTATAAACCTTTTCTTGTAATCATGAAAATGTTTTTCATAAACATTTAATGAAAAATATTCCTTAGAATGCTTTTTCATAAACATAACACATAAACATTTCATAACAAGGAATACAAGCCAAATTAAAATGCATGAATCTGTTTATGCTCATTTATGATCATTTATTTATGAGCTTATTATTATAATTATTCTTAACTTTCTTGAACTATGGGCCCAACCGTACGTACCAATATCATTAATCATGAGATCAGAAACATAATGCTTCCCTTGTAGAAGACTTAAGACCATTGAACACCGATGTTATAACTTTAACTTTACTTATGTACCTCACATCAAGGAGGCTGATACAACACTTTCTTTGTATCTTTATTTTACCTTCTTATTAACTTTAGTGAGCATATCAGATGCTAACACATCATGTGCAAACATATTTGTAAATCATAACTTGTACTCTTTAAAACATTGTACATTTCACATGCAAACATACTTTAAGAATAATAATTGCAAATACATTGCAAACCTTTATTTGATCTTTTAAACTTTATCACAACATGTGAAAACATACTTTGAAAACAACTTATATAACATTTACAAACACATTTGCAAACATATAAAATGCATTAGAAAATCATTTTCTTCATACAGTAGGTGAGATTTGAGCTTACCTATCTATAGTTTTAATGTTCCCCTTTCCTTCCTTTTCCTTTCATTAGTCGGCTTGTGCGTCCTAATCATACAACACCTAACTTATTAGTTAACTTTTCATATTGCCAATCTACTCGATTGATAACGGAACTTAATCATTAAATGTTCATTCCTTTTCGCTTAACTTGGTATCCTATAGGCTTACCCTTTCCCTTTACTTAACTCCTTAACCTATCAGGTTATCATTCATTTTACTTAACTCTGTAACACATCAGGTTACCTTTTTTTTTTTTCTTTACTTGACTTTGTAACCTATCGGGTTATTTTTCTTTTACTTATCTTAAACATCCCTTAGATAAATCCCCCATCTCAATGTATGGTTTATTTACCTAACAAGATATAAAACATTTTCCATCTAAGAGTGTTTTGCTAATTTGGAGTGTTAGGCTCTATTTTAGTGGTTTTCTTAAAATGACAATTTTACCCTTAATAGGTTTTTCGTTGAGTTCGTAACTTGTTAAACTTTTTGCTTCACTTTTCCTCTCATTTCTTACATATTATGGAAAAATTCCCGCTAAAGAGTGTTTTTTTATATCGGGTGTTTCCGGTCCATTTTGACCTTTTTTGTAAAATGACCATTTCACTCTTGACAAGTCTTTAAAAACTTTCTGAACTGTTTTAAAACATAACTTTCATTTCTTTATGTCTCATAATATTACGTAAAACAAGAACAATGGTTTTCCTTTCAATTAAATCTGTTTTATCAAAACTTTATAGTTTTGACTTGAAATTTGAAGATCTTTGTGTTTTTGCCCTTAACGTTTGTTTTTGGTTGTCTTTCCTTGACTAAACTTTAAAAACCTTTAAAACTTAGCATCTATGATTAACGTTCGTTTCTTTTCTTTCCTTGACTAAACTTTAAATCCTTTAAAACTTAGCATATATGATTACTCACTGCCTATAGCAGTGCAAGAACCTAACATTCCTTGGTGAAAATCCAATTTTCACACGATTTTATGGTTTTGGCCCAAAATATAAAAATCTTTATATTTTTGCCCCTTGAACCAAAGACAATCATTTTGTACCAAAACATCTAGTTTTTCATAAGGAATAAAACTTTCAAAAGTTCCATGGTCAAATTCAAAACATTTCATAACGTTTTTATTTCATAAAGTTTTGTGCTTAAAATCTCATAAAATTCATAACTCTTCAACCAAGCAGAATTTTGACAAACTGTCCATAAAGCCTCATCAGTTTTGATGAGTTTTACAACTTTTATGTTTTAACTTTCCTTAAATTCTAGGGTTAAGGTGGACTTTTTGGCCAATTTTCAAATCTGTTGAATTTTTACAAAACTTTACAATTTAATCCTTTTGGAATTTTACAAAACTTTGTTCACAAAAGTTGTTTCCCTCACTGTTTTGGTAGATCCTATACTATGTTTAGAAAATAAATTGGCCTTTATGCCCTCAAAATCCTATTCCTTTGAAAACTAGTTAAACTTTGTATAAAATGCAAAGTTTAACAATTTTCTACTTTAAATATAATACCCCTACTTTTTTCCTTTCTGTCATCAATATAAAACATAAAATAATCATACTATAATGTCCATCTTATATGCCATAGACCAAAGCATTTCATCAAACACTTGCATACATGTTTATAAAATAAACTTTCAAGTATAAAGTTTAGAGATTTACCTAAACTTTACCAAGCTTTTTGATCCTCCCTTGCTAAGCTCAAAACTTTGTTATGTCCTCTCTACAAAAACTATGACAAAACCCAATCAAAACCCATCCAAAGTTCAAGGGAAACATCAAAATCCCTAAAAAAGAGTTTGAACTTTTACCTCCACACTTGCTTATCCTTAATCTTCAATACTTAAACTTGCTTCAACACATGATTTGGAGGCTTGTACATTGAAAATTTCTTGAGGAAATTCCATGGGTGGGACGATTTTCTTTTGGGAGGAAAATGAATTTTTTTTTTGGTTCTTGTTGCCTTAAAACAATGATGAATAAAGCTTGATTTTTAACCAAATTTGATGACTCATAATCTTTAGTCATCACTTAACATCATTTGTGCTAAAAAGTTGGGGTAATTTAGCATGATGGGATTGGACCACCTCAAGGGGTGTGGTGGCAATTTCTCATCTATTTGGGTATACCATGGTAGGTCCTACATTTTTTTTATATAGACAGTGGTTTCTTATACTACCAGTATTTTTTTCTATACAATTCATGAGGTCCCAAAACCTCTCATACTTATTTACATCTACCACTTAATGTAATTCCTATACTGCTTTAACTTTATACAATCTAAATTTGTACTAACAGTAATTTTTTATACTACTGATATATTCTCTATATAGTTACGAGCTTACAAAGCATTCCTTACTCATTCATGTCCTCTAAACAGTATTTTTTCTATACTATTTAAACTTGTAACAGTCTAATTTATGTACTGCTTAACCTTAAATAGTCGAATTCCTACACTACATTACTTTTGTAGTGTAATTTTCATACTTTATAACTTTATCAGTATACTTTCTTACACTGTATTATTTTAATATTGTATAATTTTACTATATTATTCTAATATTGTATAATTTTTCATATTATTATACAGCATTTTTCTTAAACTGTATTTTTATCTTAGCATTTGTTGCAACATATTTTGCAACAATTAGGCTTTCCAGCTTGTTTTCTATATCATTCCTTTTTTATTTAAGACTATGGCATGATTTTTACCCTTAAAAATCCCCTTTTTGCTTTTATGGACTTTATCATAAAAATTGGATTAAACAATAATCCTCATGACATATATTTCTATTTAACATAATCTTTAAGTTATTGCATTTTTAATGTACTAAAAATGCTTGAGTGTTATATTTTATCAATAAAGAGTTTATTTATTATTCATATACTGAATGTTGTCCTCTTTACGTCCATATTTGTTGAATGTATGATAAGCAAACAAAAGTCTGAGATTGTGGGTCTAAAACATTAAGAATTAAGCATATGATGGACAAATTATATGGAAGACATGAAGCTTAAAGGTGACAGCCTAAATCATAAGATCTGCAATCGTGGGAATAAAGTTGGGTGCTTTATTCATGCTAAGATTGTTATGTTGTCTACATTCCTAACAGGAGATAGCTTGTCTTGGCCATCAGAGTTGGGCTCTGCGAGTAGAAACATTAGTACATTGTCATAGGTGATGATATATAGGATTGGGACATAAAGTTGAATTGATTTGGATTAATAATTAAGTCTGTACAAATCAATTCACTTTAGACAATCATATGCGTTGTGTCTGAATCCTGAAATGATAATGGGCCAATTATCTTGACTTATGTTTTTTGAGGTAACAAAGGGTGACATCTTTACTTTATGATGGTACGCATATCGGTATGTTGGAGATGTGGTTCTTAATAGCGTAGACCTGTTATTAATATATATGGAATCCATAGCTCTTGTAAAGTTAATGATATTCTCTTATATGCATTCTCCTGTAATTAGAAGACTAGAGCGCTAAACCATTCAGATGTATAGGTGCAATCGAATGGTATACTGTCTTTTGATAGTAAGTTTTTCAATGGTGAGACAATGGAATGTAAGAGAAAAATAATCAGAAAAGTAAGACAAAATTTATTCTTAAGGTAATTTTGAATATCCTGTGGGAATATGACACATTATGATATGTCATGGACGTTTACCTTACTTGAAGCTTCGTAATTTTATATAGTTCGAGAGTGCAGCTCTGAGCTTTTAGTAGTGTTAAAATATATATCTAGGATATTATATTTTATAATTATAGGAGCTTGAACTATATAGGTCCATCAGGTCCTTCTTTGGTAGCTCATAATAAATCCTGTAATGATATGGCATGCTTTTCCAACAAATGGTGACTTATGTTAAATTATTAGATTGGCTGAAATTTGATAGAATCAGATAATTTATATTTGTTTATCGGTTGAATTAATTTTGTAAATTGATTCAAGATAAACATGATGAATTATTGAGATAATATTTATTATCTATGAGATTATCTAGATATGGTTGTTTTGATCAGATAACTTCTCTATTAGGTTATTTGAATTAAAACTGAGGCTCTATTTGAGAATCTCTAATGGGAAATAAAAGATTCTCAAGGATCAGATTATTGCAAGTTTGATAGGCCGATGGATAAGTTTAGACTACTGATCTAACGCTTATCTAATTACGTATTTTAGACACGATTTTCATTAGAAGCCGATCCATATTCAAATTTTGAGGTCTTATCTGATAATGATTAACCTTAGGTCTGACTTCTATAAATAGGGGGTGAGTTTTCTAAGTTATTCAGATTAGTTGAGAAGTATAGAGTGAGTAGGTTGAGTAGGAAATTTGCCTTTTTCTTGAATGCGAAGTGAAGAGATGAGTTTAGAAATGGACTCTTTAATTTCATGAATGTCTTGAGAAGTGCGAGTGTTGTGAACTTCCTGTTTTTGAATGAGTGATTTTTTAGCTTAAATGAAAGATTACAAAGTGTCTTCAAGAGTTTTGACTCGAGAATGAAGATTTTCAGAAAAATTTTGTGGAGGCCTTTGAAAATTCTGAGAATTTGATGAAAATTGTGGATTTTGGGATTGTTATAGCACTGGTGGACGACTTTGAGAATTTTGTGGTGGAAGTGGTGGTGGTGGTTGAAATTACTGTTGTGGTTGATCAATTTTCCAACTGAAATTGGGATGGTTTCTTTATTATGAATTGTATGTGTCGGAATGTAGGGATGAAAATAGCTTTCTAGGTGGGTCTAATTGATTTGTGTAATTTATCTGTTCATGGGACTCTTCCTTAAAAATTGGGCATTCATAAGTTGAGTGTCCTAGAGTTTGGCATACACTACACAAAATTTCAATTTTGGATTCTTAGACATTCCTACGTTCCATGGCTTCAATCTTTTTAGTTAAACATGCAATCCTAGCACTTAGATCATTTTCTTGACTAAGTTTATAGACACCTCTTTGAGCATTAGCAAGATTAGATCCAATTGAGCCTTCAAAATTACTATGTTGCCAGTATTAAGAGTTATTAGCCAAATTATCAAGAAAATCTAACGCTTTATTAGGTTCTTTATCAAGGAATTCTCCATTACACATTGTTTCAACAAATTGACGGGTTTCAGGAGTTAAGCCTTCATAAAGAAACTAATGTAATGCCATTTTTCGAAACCATGATGTGGGCAAGAATTCAACAAATCCTTAAAACATTCCCAACACTGAAAATAGACTTCCTTTGCATTCTGGGAAAAATTTTGAATTTGTTTCTTCAAAGCATTGGTTTTATGTATTGGAAAGAATTTTTTCATAAACTCAGTTTGCATTTCTTGCCATGTACCAATTGATCTTGGTTTTAAAGAAGTGAGCTAAGTTTTAGCTCTATCTTTTAAAGAAAAAGGAAAAAGCTTAAGCTTAACAACTTCATTCGAAACATTTTGATCAGTGAAAGTAGCACAAACATCTTCAAACTCTCTAAGGTGCAAGTATGGATTCTTAGATTCTAAGCCATGAAAAGTTGGAAGAAGTTAATCATTGCTAGCTTAAATCTAAAATTATGAGCATTAAGAAGAAAAATTAAACATGATGGAGCGGATTCACGAGGTGGTTGTAAATAATCACGCATTGATCAAACAACAGCATTAATGATTTGTTGATTATCATGTTATCATTGTTAACACTTTCATCATCGGCCATTATATCCAATTGTGAAGATGCAACGGCTGGACTAATGGGATCTAAATTTTTCCTAACTAGATGACACGATTTTGATGTACGAGACCAAGCATGCATGCAGATAATTACAAAAAGAAACAAAAAAAATTTAGTCTACGTGAACAGTAATATGAATACTAACATGCAAACTACGTGAACGGAAACTTTTTGCTTTTTGGCTTTTTTTTTTAATTATTGGTACCTGCAAAAACACATAAATTAATAACAAAAATATTAACAGAAATATTAACAAGTTCGGGCGGTATAACAGTCCCTTTATGATTTTAAAAAAAATAAAAATAAAAAGTGCAGAAAAAATAAAAAGTTAGGTAGTTAACAAGTTAGAAGTAAAATGTTAGATGTTAGATTAGAAAGTTAGCAATTAGTAGTACAGGAAATATAAAAGTTAGTGATAGTTAGAAAGTTAGAAGTTAGTAAGTTAGAAATTAGAGAGTTAGAAATAAATATATATGTATATATAATATATAATATACTAATATATTGTCCTTATGTCTGTTTGTTCCCCAACAACGGCATCAAAAACTTGTTCGGGTCTAAAAGTATGTCCGATATAACCTCAAGTTTAAGGTTGTCTAAATAATAAATCTCGATGAGTTCAAGGTCGATCTCACAGGGAAAAGATATTGTAAAGGTCCAATATATTAGTTTTATTATGTTTAGCTGAAGAATCTGAGAATAAAAGTTAGTTTTATTTACAATTTATTTACAATATTTACATATTTTTTTTCCTTTTTTCATTTTTAGATTTTTTTTTTTTTGGAATTTTAACAACAAGAAATGTGGCTTAGATTTGAATAGTAAATGGAACTTTAATAAGAAAAATTTAAATTAGGAGATGGAACTTTAACAATAAGTGCAATTAATTTTAAAGGTAACAACAATTTTAACAAACACCGAAGATTAAAGGTTCAATTCTGGCTATTAATTGAAATATGTTTTAGTTTTTCTAAGCTTATTTATTAATATGGTTTAAGTATGCAATATGACATCCTTTGTCTACAATAAATCAAGAGTTACCTAGCATTTATTGTGCCAATTCATGTCTAAAGCGCATCAAAAACTCATTTTTAACAAATATGTATGTTTTCAAATTAACTTACAAAAATTATCAACAAAATTTACCGTTAAGTATTTATCATGCCATTTCATGTCTACGAATAATCAAAGTATTCCTAAGCATTATTCGTGCCATCCTATGTCTATGATAAATTAAAACTTAATTTTGCAAGAATTTTAGTTAAGTTAACATGAAAATTATAAGTTTTTTAAAAATGATTTTGATATTATAACAACTTAGAAAACTAAAAATATTTACCTTAATTTTGCCAGAATATTCCTCTCTCTCCCTTGCAAAATAGAATTTAGAAGGACATAATGAAAGTGGAAACACACATATTTTTTATTGATCACAACTATTTTACAACATAAAAACTAGAATTATTTTACAAAAATATAAAACTAAAATTTAGAAGAGGACTAACCTAAGAAGAAGGAAGAAGAGAATTTTCTCCAAAGGAGAATAGTATATATTACATGAAGGGAGGGGGATATTTATAGTAGAAGAAAATCTACTATATACAAGATTTTTACATTTATTTATTTATTTTTTTAATTATTTGTATTATTTTATTAAGATATTTTTAAGTGGCGAGTAATGTAGGATACAATTCAAATGATGGAGAATTTTTTTGGAATAATTTATACTCAACCACTCCATTATTCCTTAACTAATTTTGATTTTTATTGATTTTTTTCATTATTTTTTTTTCTCGGATTAGTCTAAAGACTGCTTAAAAATCTGGGTAATCTAGTGTAATGCGGCATAGGGAATGAATGCACAGCAGCTCTTAGATAGCTGACTTTGACTCACTGAATGGTGCGGATGAGTTCAACCTAGTAAAGTCAACGCATGCGACTTTGACTCATTTCTAACCGCGAGATCTTGTCTTCTTCAGCTGATCCAACGGATGAGAAGAGGATGCAAGTGTGCGGACATAATGCATGTGATCGACGAGGAGAAAACACGTGGACGGCTGAGATGCATTGGTCTGAAGCTGACCCGACAGATGAGATTGCGCCATGTGTTAGTTTTTTGTTTTTATTTTTATTTGTTTGATTTCTTGAGCATTTGAGGTCCTTTTTTGCCCATTTTCACGCCATTTTTCTTCGTTTTTCTTCTAGATTTTAAATCTAAAATAAAATAAACAAACCAAAATTAATTATTTTACAAACATAATTTTCACAATAATTAAAAATATTTATTTTACAATAAAACACACAAAAATTACTAAAAATACATAAAAATTTCTAAAATTGACAAACCTTAATAGATATGCTATTTAAGACTCGGGATTATTTTTAGAAATTACTAGAGGCGTAATACAACGTATTTGGAGACTCAAAACATATTTACAAACATTTAAAACTTGAAATAAAATCACACAATATTTTCTTTTGATTGTGATTATTTACAAACAAACACTTATAAAATACACAGAAATTATTCTGAAAATTACCAAAAATATTACTAAATATAAAAGCACACTAAAAACATATTTTTAGATATATTGACACACTAAGACACTAAAACACTGTTTATCACTAAATTGCTGTAATTGAGGAGTTTTATGAGAAATATTAATGCAAAATGCTTGATTTTAACGTTAAGAAAAGTACATTTTTTAAGTCTCATCAATTCTAAAACTTCCTGAGAGCTTTTGTTCACAAATCATGAACACTAGGTTTGGGTTCTCTCAATTGGTTGG
>CAMOHE010042796.1:0-13414 GCA_946598075.1 Artocarpus hirsutus | reverse complement strand
ACACAGAAATTATTCTGAAAATTACCAAAAATATTACTAAATATAAAAGCACACTAAAAACATATTTTTAGATATATTGACACACTAAGACACTAAAACATTGTTTATCACTAAATTGCTATAATTGAGGAGTTTTATGAGAAATATTAATGCAAAATGCTTGATTTTAACGTTAAGAAAAGTACATTTTCTAAGTCTCATCAACCCCTTACCCCTTTGGAAAAATCCGTAACTTCCCAGACTTGATTAATATCCATAGATTTTATCTCAATGTTCATAGCTTCTATCCAGAGCTTTGAATCAACATTCTCCATAGCCTCAGTGTAAGGATAAGGATCCCTTTCATATTCAACCGGTTCAGACAAGTAGGCTTTATCATTGAACATATGCCTCTTGAGTTGACACTCGATCCTTCTTACTATGCCAAAGCTCATTAGATTGTTGTTCGGTTGGTTTTTCTACATTGATTGGATTGGTTTCAACTGAATCCCCCGGAGTGATCGAATCACACACCAACTCCTTGAGTACCACTTTACTAAGAGGTTTAAAGTCGTTCATGTAATTTTCCTCATGGAATGTTGCATTCATTGAAACCACAACTTTTTTCTCTTTTAGGTTATAGAAATAACCCCCTTTAATCCCTTATGGATATCCTTCAAACACGCAAACTTCTAAATATACTTACAACTTATTCGCTTCCTTCCTTGTACTGGAAATGAGCCGAACATTCTCATATGCGTATATGATTTAAGGATGTCTTCCTACCCATCCACAACTCGTGAGGAGTTTTTAGAACCAATTTTGAAGGCACATTGTTCAAAAGATAACAAGTGGTTTGTAGTGCATATCCCCAAAAGAATAAAGGTAATGTCAAATAAGTTATCATGGATCTAACCATGTCCAACAAAGTCCTATTTCTTCTCTCAGCCACGCTATTTTGCTATGAACTACCCAATGTAGTGAAATGGGATAAGATCCCATTCTCTAATAAGTGTCCAAAGAACTCATTGAAGAAGTATTCTCCATCTCAATCAGATCGAAGTGCCTCTATGGGTTTATCTAATTGCTTTTTTGCTTTATCCCAAAACTCTCTAAACTTGTCAAAAGTTTTGCTTTTATGATGCATTAGGTAGTTATACCCATATCTTGAGTAATCATCAATAACAGTGACGAAGTACTAATACTCTCCATGTGCCCTGATGTTTATGGGACCATAAACATAACTATGCACAAGTTCAAGAAGCCCTTCAGCCCTATTGCCTATAGACCTAAATGGACTTTTGGTCATTTTACCCTCCAAACAAAATTTACATTGTGGTATAGATTTCACCTCTAAGTTACTTAAAGGTCTATCCCTTACCAACTTTTGAATCCTATTTAGGCTAATACGACCTAATCGCAAATGCCAAAAATAAGTCTTATTAGAGTGAGAAGTTTTAAGTCTTTTAAGTTATTGTTAACCTCAATGCTCAGCAGTGAGTCCATCTTAGGTTTGATAAAATATAGATTGTTTTGCATCCATCCACCATAGATAAAAGATTTGTTTTTACAAATCACCATTTTATTATTAAAAGATACTGAATAAGAGTCTTTAAATAAATAAACTACAAATATTAAATTCTTTTTAAGTTTAGGAACATTAAAAACAACATTTCAAAACTAAAATCCTACAATTATCAAAGTAAAGATGGGCGCCTCCTATTGCTTCAGCCAACACCAAAGATCCATCGCCCATCCATAATGTAAAGTGCTCATGTAGCAGACTTCTTGTTTTCTTAAATCCCTTTAGAGAAACACAGACATAATTAGTCGCATCAAAATCTAAGACCCAAGAGTCACTTGATTCTTTGACTAAACAAATCTTAATTACCAGAAGTTCGCACCTACTTACTTTAGATAGGAAGCCCTCACAATTCTTTTTTATGTGCCCAAGTCTCCCACAAAAAAAGCACTTGAGCTTCTTTGGGTTTTTCTTTTTCTCCTTCTTATCCTTGCCTTTTGTCGAGATAGAAGACTTCTCGTTTTTAGCCCTCTGTTTCCTTCCATTCCTTGGGTTAGAATTGGAAGCAGACACAGCCACCAAGTTTGCCTCGCCACCTATCAAAGTTTCCCTGATCAGATTTTCAAACTCCTGTAACTGCTTCATCAACTCAGTCAAGGTCACATCTTGTCTATTGCTCAAATTATATGAATCTCTAAACGGGATGAACTCTTTAGATAGAGTCTCAAAGACCATAGTCATCTATGACTCAATATCAATGTCAGCTCTATCTGTTTGAGCCTCAACAAGGTAACCCATGACTAACATCATATGCTCTTTCATAGGAGTCTCTGGTCTTTGTTTGTAGTTTAAGAGTTTTCAAAGAGCTCCTTGCCATTTCATTAAGGCTTTGGCTCCAAATATGTCTTCTAGATTTTCCAAGATCTACTTAGCAGTCTCATAATCCTTATATTGAGCTTGCAGCACATTATTCATGCTAGCCATAACACAACAGTGGGTCTAATTGTTAGCATTTTTCTAGTGACCATACACTTAAATTTGCTCATTTGTGGAATCTCGGAAGGTTCAGGAGGAATTTGCTCATTTGTGGAATCTCGGAAGGTTCAGGAGAACACGGTGCTGTCAGCATAAACTTTAGTTTCTTAAAAGAAAGGATGATATTTAGGTTCCATTTTCAATTATTATAATTCTCGCTAGTTAACATGTTCTTATCGAGTATTGAAGCATTTTTAGACATTTTAATCTACAATAAAGATTCATATATCAAATATAAGCAAACATTCTACAAAGTTTAGTAAGATAACATAAACAAGTAAGCACACAATTCTGTTTATATGTCAAAACCTTAAAAAAAAAAATCACAACCTTACAACAATAATTCCTAGCTCAAATCTAACAAGCTGCCTAGGGGAGACTTGCCAGATTCAATTAGAAACACGAATCCCCTTCGATTATTATATGCCATCCAAGACCCATATGATCAAGTATATATTAATAATTGTTTTCTTTGGCCATTAATTTCATTAACAGAGCTCCTAGGAGAAGTTAATAATAAAATTAATCTTAAGTGTATAACCATTGTTTCAACTATTTTATCCATGATTTATAATTGCCCCCTAGAGGTGTACAACAATAAATCATGCTAAAATAAATTATCCCTTCGGAGATCCAACCTAGCACATGATGAAATCTCTTCTTAGGGGTCAGAACTACCGTTTGCTACCTATAGACCAACAATAGAGGCCTTAGGTCCTCTCTTCAAAAACCTTCTCCTACTCAATAATTTAAAAGTCAAGGTTTTATGTTAACATGCATGAACAATTTTTAATGAGTGGCACTCCCTATTCTACATTGCATGTTATCGACATACATGATAAATCATATTATAATGTAGACAAGCAAAGCAATTTGCAAAGCTATAAGCAAAATAATAAATAGTCGTAATATCATGGTTCTATCCTAGATAAAAAAAAATAAAGATTACAAAAGATCAATCGAAACATATCATTGATTTTTCTTCTTGTATCTTCTTATTATATCTTTCTTCATGTGGCATCCATCTTCTATTCTTCAACCTCACATATATCAAAAGGTTATTTTTCTGGTCATCATAAAATTTCATGTTTCTGAGAATTGTCTCAAAAGAAAAATCAAAAACTACTCCAAAAAATGCACCTTTTTTGAAAACTATTCTGCCCCGTTGTTAACCTGTCGAACTTTCAGATCAGCCTTCTGATATGTGACAATTGGCTAGCCGACTCGAAAGGTTCGGTCTACCAACCGAGCTAAACAAGTGTTTTTCCAAAAATAATGTAGAAAGCAATTTTTAATTAAATTTTCAACAATTCAAAAACATAAAAATTGATAGACATAGAAAAACAATAGAACTCCTATCACATCCATCTTCTAGATCTGTCTTCTCTTTGAATAATTATTTTAATACAAATTTTACAAATTAAAATTAAAATAATAAATCTCAGACGATGATGATAGACCGCCATCTAATTATATGAAAAACATAGCTACAAATTCTAACCTCTAGGGAACCATAACTGATATTAATTAATTAATTAATTAATAATTACAATATAAATTTAATCAGCCATAATTAATTAATAACCATGCACCACATAATCTCATGACAACATTTAATTATATAGAAACCCTAGAATGCCAACTCTCTAAAAAATTAAATTCAAGCATAAGAGAGAATAAGATCACATAATTTATGTATATGGCATGATCACAAACCTATAAAATAAACATAAAAACCAGGTCAATTGTCGGAAAACAATGTGCAGTAGAATTTTAAAAATTTTCAATTAAAGTATTTTCAAAAATATAAGTTTGGCATGCTAAATACATAAATTACTGATAGATCTTACAAACCTCTTTTGTGAATCGAAAAGTAGTAGCAATCTGTGAAGAGAAAAACATTCTAGAAGAGCCTTAACCAATTGGTCTTCTTTGTTATTCTCTATCCACGATTGGAGTGTAGGTGATCACACATCGTACATCTTTTCCTCCAATGACTCTCCTTCAAACCACTTGAGAAAACCAAGAGCTAAGGTTCTTGATGTTAAACAATAGCTCTTAGAGAATTTCAGAGTTTCTCTCACTGGAGTACTCACTCTATACTTCTCAAATGATTTAAATAACTAAAAAACTTATACCCTATTTATAGTGGTCGAATTTGGGATTAAACCTTATTAGATTAGGCCTCAAAATTTGAGTTTAGACAAACTTCAAATGAAAAATGCATGAAATGTGTATTTTTTTCTTGTCGCGATCGACCGTGATACAAAGCCATGGTCAATAGTGCCGTCGTAGACTTCGAATCTAATTCGAAGTTCTACCTTATAGGCTTATCCAATTGATCTAATCTCAACGAATTGGATTTTATCCTATCTTATTGACCTGTGTATCCTTTAGAAAGCCTCAATTTTAAATCAAATAACCCAATAGAAAAGTTATCTGACTAAAACAATCATATACAGATGAACCCATACAAATAAAATATTATCTAAATAATTCAACGTGTTTATCTTGAATTAATTCACAAAATTAATTCAACTGTCAAACTAACATGAATTATTAAATCCAATTAACTCGAATTTGAGCAAATATAATAATTTAACATAAGTCACCAATATATAGGAAAAACACACCGTATTGTTACAAGATTATTATGAGCTAGCAAAGGGGGCCCGATGAATATATATAGATCAAACTCCTATAATTATAAAACACAATATCCCAGATACATATTTTATAATTATCAACTCTAATGCTATTCCATTAAAAGCTTAAAATTGCACTCTCGAACTATATAAAATTACAAAGCTCTAATAAGCTAATCATCCATGACATGTTAAAATGTGTCACATCCCTATAGGATATTCATAATTGACTTAAGGATAAATTTTGTTTTACTTTTTCGATTATTTTTGTCTTACGTTTCATTATCACACCATTTGAATACTTACTATCCATAGATAGTATACAATTCAGTTGCACCTATGTATCCAAATGGTTGAGCACTTTAGTCTTCCAATTATATGATAATGTATATAAGATAATATCATTAGCTCTACAAAAGACCTATAGATTCCATATCTATGAGTAACGAGTCTACGTGAATCAAGAGTCATGTCTTTAATGTTTCGGTATGCATATTATCATCGAATCAAGATGTCATCCTTTGATACATCAAAAGACATAAGTCAAGAATATGGGCCTATTAGTCATTTTAGGATTAAGATACAACACATACGATTGTCTAAAGTGAATTGATTTGAACAAACAAAATTATTAACCAAATTAATTCAGCTCTTTATCCCGATCAAATACATCGTCACCTATGAAAATTTACCAATGTCTCTACTTGCGGAGTCCTACTCAATGACCAAGATAAGCCATCTCCTGTTAGGGATGTAGATAGTGTAACAATCTTAGCATGAATAAAGTACCTAACTTTATTCCCTCGATTGTAGATCTTGTGATTTAGACCACTACCTTTAAGATTATGTCTTTTGCATAATCTGTCCATTATATGCACGATTCTTAAAGATTTAGACCGAAAGTCTTAGACTTTTATTTGCTTATCATACATTCAATAGAAATGAACATAAAGAGGACAACATTTGGTATATGAATAATAAATAACTCTTTATTGATAAAATGGCTCCAAAAACTTATTACAATATTTTACTCTTTGGGACACCATGTCTACCAGAACGAACACATCAAATCTGAGAAGGAGAGAGAGTGGCGAGGGATTTGCAAAGGGGTCTAAGAGAGTGATCATAGAGGAAAGAGAGAGTGGAGAAGGATCGAGAAAGAGAGGCGTAGAGATAGATCTGAGAGAGAAAAGGGAAAAAAGGTGTTAGAGTTTATTTGTTTAAATTAGAGTAAAAAAGTTAAATAATAAATCAAATTAAAAAGAAAATAATTAAAAAAGAGCGGTATCAGAAGGTGGAAAAAAAAGAAGGCATTATTGATAAGAGTGTCTATAGGAGGGCATTCTGTGTAAATTTCTCTTACCAAAACAAGATAACATAAGGCCCATCAATGATTGCATTGAAGAACTAGGACCGAAAGTAGCAGTTTTGAATAGGGTTCTTTACAAGATTGTCACAAATTTAAGACTAACATTAATTATGCCATGAAAAAATATATTTATAGAGATTCACAGCCATCTCGTCATATTTAGTTTGCAAAATCAAATATACCCTTAAAATATTGGTTGGCATCCACCGTGATACCAGCTAGTGGCCAACTACAATACCAGTATTCAATTAACCTCTCGGCTGGTATCCTTCAATATCCATCCTAATACTGACCAGTTATTTATCGGTATTCCCGGGTTATAAGCCAAAAATCATCATAACCGGTATCAGCCGAAATACATAAAAGTCATACAAAATAACAAAACCATCAAAAACACAGGAAACATGAAAATTTCACAGAATTTTACACAAAAAATGCGCAAAAATCCTAAAGTTATTATAAACGATCCACAAAAACTAAGAAACGAAAAATCACAAAACATTCAGAGCCAAGCTATTTCCATCATGTCGTCTCCTCGCCGCCGACAGAGGTGAGGAGGTCCATAACCACGATCTCGTGAAAGACTCTTCCATGATGAGTGAGGCGATGTCCATCCTCATGGCATCGGGGAAAGAAGGAGTCGAGTTCGACTATGTGGAAGAGTATGTCGAAGATCCATTTCACAGCGTTGATCCAAAAATATGAAAATCCATGAATATCTATGACAGTGAGAAAGGAGAGGGATGCTTCGACGAGGAGATCCGGCGACAATTCGATAGATCAGTTTGCAACATCGCCTACATCTTTGGCGAGATCTTCCTTGCGCAGACAGAGGAAGCCAATCTCATACCACATCATAGATCAAGAAGCATCAATCTCCATAGCATGGGCAGCCCTAATCTACGATGTCAGATTTGGCCAGCCTTGACGTAGAGCAGTGAGGAACTTCACAGTGATTGAAAGGTGTGAGTTGTTTGCCGGCATTGCAGATTTGTGCATCTCTGGCAAGAAAAATAGAGTCGCCGTGATATTATAATGAAGATGGGATATGTGCAGTTTGAAGAAATATAACCATCATGACAACATCTTTTGTTTAACTGAGTATAGCATACACTGTAATACTTTTTGGGTTTTGGCACTAAACGATTCACCTTTGAAAGGAATGGCAGCCATCATAAATAAATATCATCATGAATAAATTGCTTCAGAAATTATAAGCAAAAATCACCACAAATCTGCAGTTAGACCAGCGCCATAACGGGTCAACTTATCAGCCACTTTGTCATCTTCTTTGAAATTAAGGAAAACCATGAAATTCATTGTTGACAACCTGCTAAGAGTTAAAACCTCATTGCGGTCTAAGCATCTAAGGTACTCCAAAATTATAATTAGAAAGCGCTTTCACTACATAGGTAGATTAAGTTTAAAACCAGAAATTATGCCAGTTGTACTTGCTAGCACACTCAATTGCCTTAACATTAGCCATAAACTCTGCCCTAAAAAGCATAGGCAAATACTTTTAGAAGTAGAGAAACAACACTAGTAGAAATCCCGATTGTATCTAAAAGATACAAAAACAACTTGCATGACCTGTAACGTCATTAGCTGCACCATTCGGATCGATTTTCAACCAATTAACGGAAGAAAAAGACCAAGAGATTGGATTTGTATAAAAGCATCTCTGATGCAAGGTTAAATTGATATGCTTATAGTAAATTCAGGATTTAAGTGTAAAGAAAAAAAAAACTCTCCAATATAATGTCATTTTAATATTAAATTTGTTTTATATTAAACTTTGTGACAAATTAATGTAACAAATTTGACATTTGATTTGTATTGATTAGTAAATTATATTAAAAGTTTACTTTTACAAGTTTCAAAATTTAATAACTATGACAAAAGACAAATATGATATTATAAATAGCATCAAATGTATTATTTTTACATTTTTTTGTTGTAAATATAACACTGACATTAACATTTGCTTTTGAGATGGTCTAAAGGGCTTTTCTACTGCACGCAATGATATATGCAAAGGATTTGGAGATCTTCACAAGAATTGTTCACGCTACCAATAGTAATTTTATTGGTCTTCATAATGGAGTTTGAAACACAAAGATAAGAGAAATTTACAGAGAATGCTATGAACCTACTTTTCAACATTGTCCTCTTTTTCTTACCTTTCAAAACTATCCCTTTAATGTTTATTTTCTTTTTTAATTTATTTATCAAGAGACTTTCTTGTCCCTAGGTCAAAAAACAAGTCAGATTAGACCTAGGTTTGTTTGGCATTGCTTTTGAAGGCTGTTTTATGTTCTGTAACCATCTAAAGCAGTTTAAGGTGTTTGGTAAACCCTGCTTCTATAAAGTTGCTTCTAAAAACTATGACCAAATAGGAAAATTGAGAAGCAAGCCAAGGTTACAATAGCTTCTGCGTTTATTTAAAGTTACTAAACTAACCTTAATATAATACATAATTACTAAATTAAAAGACTTTAGATGTCTCAGAGATGCTAATTGTTTTTGACATTGTTGGCTTGAATTTTTTTTCCTTCTTCCATTAGATTTTTGATTTCTTTAAAGACCATCTTTTATAATCCACAATCTTTTTTTTTTTTTTACATATTTAATATTTTTGCTTTATTAATTTTTTTAATATTTTTCTAATAAGCATTTTTTGTAAATACTTTGATATACAAATATTACATTTGTTAACCTTAAAAATTAAAATTAATTAAAAATTAAAAATAAAATATGTTTAGCAAAATATGTATATTTTCATCGTTATAAACCTCTACAGCAATTTTATACGTAGTTTATCAAATACCTGTAGTTCTACTTTTGGTTCTCACAGTAGCTTTGAAAAAAAATACCAAACGCTTACTTGCTTTTAGTCTATAACACAACACAGCACAACAAAAGCAACAGTATAGCATAGCAATGCCAAACTAGCCCCTAATCTTCTACCCCCTCTCTTTTTCTCCTTTTTCTCTCTCTTTCCTCTTTTATCTTTCATGCTCTCTCTGTTTGTTTTCTCTCTCTCCCTACACCTTCTCTCTCTCGTTACCCTTATTCTTTCTCCTCTTTCGTGTGGAGATCTTGACAAGTTCATCTAAGAGTAGCCAAGTTTTTAGGTAAATTCACTAAGGAATCGTAAAAGATTTGACCAAAAATAGAGGGAGATCCAGCGAGCAATGGCCCTGACGATGCGACATCGCCACTGGTGTACGGTTTCAATGGCAAGCAGGTTTTTTTGATGGACTACAAGGTTGATGTCTCGAAATGCCTCCTCAAAGCTTTTCTCACCTAAGATTAGAAATCAGCACCTGATTGCATCACCTATTCGTTCGTCGACATCAACTTTGTCAACGCTGTGTACATTGAGACAAAAAAGTTTTGCACGACAAAGCAGAGAGCGAAATCCATGTTGACTATGTTGAGTCCAAAACTAGTGTCATAATGCTTTTTGTGGCATAGTAGAAAAAAAAAGTAAGAGACTGCTTTGAAAGTTTGTGAATCAAGAATTTGTCAAACATGTTAGACGTATATACCCTAAGGAGTAAAAATGTAAAATATTTTTAGAGACATTTTTATCAATAAAGAATTTATTTATTATTTATATGCCAAATCTTATCCTCTTTACGTTCATTTTTGTTAAATGTATGTTAAACAAACAAAAGTCTGAGACTGTCATTCTAAACCTTTAAGAATTGGGTATATGATGGACAGATTATGCAGAGGACACGATTTTTAAGGTGACGGTCAAAATTATAAGATCTACAATAGAGAGAATAAAGTTGGGCACTTTATTAATGTAAAGATTGTTATGTTGTCTATATCACTAAAGGGAGATGATTTGTCCTGACCATTGAAGGTAGAGTCTATGAATAGAAACATTGGCACATTTCATAAGTGACGATATATTGGATCGGGACATAAAGTGAGTTGATTGAGATTAATAATTTTGTTTCAGAAAATCAATTCACTTTAGATAATCATATGCATCGTATCTTAATCTTGAGATGAATAGTGGGCTCATTGTCTTGACTTGTGTATTTTAATGTACCAAAGGGTCACATCCACATTTTAATAGTGGTATGCATGCCAGTACATTGGAGGCATAACTCGTGATAACGTAAACTTGTTTTTCATAGATATGGAATCCATAGCTCCTCTTTAGGAGTAGTGATATCCTTTTCTATGCGTTATCTTGTAATTGAAAAACTAGAGCGCTCAACCATTTAGATACATAGCTGTAACCAAATGGTATACTATTTTTCGATGGTAAGTTTTTCGATGGTGAGATAATAGAACGTAAGATAAAAATAATCAGAAAGGTAAGGCAGAACTTGTCCTTAAGCTGATTATGAATAATCCTATGGGGATATGATACATTGTGATATGACATGGAGACTTAGCTATACAGGCTTCGTAATTCTATATAGTTTGAGAGTACAACTCCATGCTTTTAGTGGAGTAGCATTGGAGTTGATAATTATGAAATGTATATTTAGGATATTAGGTTTCATAATTATCGAGAGCTTAAACTATATAGGTCCATTTAGTCTCCTTTGCTGATTCATAAAAATCCTATAACGAGACGACTTGTTTTTCCAATAATTGATGACTTATGTCAGATTTATCAGATTGGCTGAAATTTGGTAAAATCAGATAGTTCATGTTTGTTTATCGATTAGATTAATTATGTGATAAAATTAATCAAGATAAACTTGTTAAATTATCGGGATCAGATAGTTCATGTTTGTTTATTGGTTGAATTTAATTTTAAATAAATTAATTCAAGATAAACTTGTTGAATTATCAAGAATATTTATTTTCCTAAAGATTATCTAGATATGACTGTTTTAATCAGATTACTTCTCTATTGAGTTATTTGAATTAAAACTAAGGCTCTATCCCTAAAATCTTAGGTGGAAAATAAAGATTTGCAGGGAATTTTTTATCTCTAGTTCGGCATGCCAATCTTTAAGTTCTGTCTATCGATTTAGGAAGATCAACAAGCCGATCTACCAGTTCGGCCTACCGATCGGGCGATAAAAGGATCACATGTTTTTACGTGGATTTTATTAGATATTGATTCTAATTTGATTCTGATTTGAGTTTTGAGGCCTTATCTGATAAGTACTAACTCTTGGGCCCAACCACTATAAAAGGAGAGTGTGTCTCATTGTTATTCAGATCAGTTAAGAAATCTTGAGTTAGACTCTGTCAGTGAGACTCTAAAACTCCCCGAAGAGCTATCATTTACAAATCACGAATTATAGCTTTGGGTATTTCTCAATTGGTTGAAAGGAGAGTCACTTGGGGAAAAGCTAAATGATGTGAGCCCACACTCACTCCTATTGTGGTTAGAGAATAGCAAAGAAGGCCAATTGGTTAAGGTCCTTCTAAAATGTTACTCTCTTCATTGATTATAGGAGCTTTTCGGCACACAAAGATCTTATTAATTTATGCATACAGCGTGTCAAACTTGTGTTTTAGAAAATACTCCGATATAAAAATTTTAAAATTCCACTACGTGCTATTTTTTCAACAATTAGTATCAGAGCCATTGTTTTTATATAAATTTGCAAGTTTATGATCATACTATACATATAAATTATGTGATCTTGATCTCTCTTATGCTTGAATTTAATTTTATAGAGAGTTGGCACTCTAGGTATCTATGTATTTTTATGTTGCCATATATTATATGATAAACGTCTATGAATTAATTATAGTTGATTAAATTATTATTTAATTAATTATTAGTAAATTAATTTATACCAGTTATGGTTCCTTATAGGTTAGAATGTGTATCTAAGTTTTTCATTTAATTAGATAGAGAACTATCATCTCCGTTTAAATTTGTAAGAATTTTATAATTAAATAATCATTCAAAGAAGACGAATCTAGAAGATAGATGATGGTGTTCCTAGGTATTTTTTGAGTCTCTAATTTTATGTTTTTGAATTGTTGAAAATAAAATTGATTAATTGTATCAAAAACTGTATTTTTTGGAAAGGGGTGATCTCTACCTAGTCGGCGTGCTGAACCCTCTAGTTCGGCTGGCCAATGGTTGCAAGATCAGCAGGCTAGACTCTCAGGTTCAGCAGGTCATCTATGGGACAGAAATCTAGTGGCTCTAACGGCAGGCCAAATTGTCATGATCGATAGGCCGACCTGAAAAGATCAGCAAGCTGGAGGGTCATAACTGGCAGGCCGATTATACAAATCAGCATGCCATCAAAGAGCTGTAATTTTTTTAAAAATGAGTGTTTATCTTTAGGGGCCCAAGTGTTGCACCATAACATCATCATCATAGGCGCGCCATCATGAGAGGAGAGGGGTTGCAAAGCCCAAACCAAACATGACATGTCCAACCTTTGGGACATCATAAACATAAACATAGGGTGTGCAACACTTATTCAGGTGATACATATATACATACTTATACTTTCATACTTTGAAAAACATCATCATGAAAACATGCATAAACTTTCATGCCTTAAAATTCATGGAAAAATCATCATGAAATATCATCATAAAACCATCATGAACATATACTTCAAACCTTTCATAAACTCATATTTTTCATAAACATGCTTTCATAAATACATCATGTTGCAGGTGAGAATGTACTTACCTCAAGTGCTTACTTAACCTTTCACTTGAAAGTGGCAACGCCGCAGCCTTGATGTGCTCACTTCTCAATTTGTTCATGTCATACATTTATAAAATGGTAATTAACATTTACTCAAAGAATTAATTACCATATCATTACATCCATGATAACCATTTCATAACATTTACAGCATCCATTTCATAAAAACATCATGCATGTATTTTCCTTAGACATAAAAC
>CAMOHE010042795.1:0-32247 GCA_946598075.1 Artocarpus hirsutus | reverse complement strand
GCTGACGCAACGCAACAGAGCGGAAAGGAAAAGCACAGAGGCCATCATAAGCATGGAATTCATCATTAATTTTCCGATCACGTAGCTAGACGATAGAAAGAAATTGTGGATCAATTCAATAGGAAGACTGATTAACACCACAAAGCATGTAATATTTCATCATTAATTTACAACATTGTATTCTCCGTATGAAGTGGTATGACAATACGTCAAAAGAAAAAAAAAAAAAAAAGATTAAAAGTTGAAGAGAAAGTTCACTCGACAAAAAAAAAAACACTGAGAAGAAAGGCTTACCGACGACTCAGTAAGCCCACTAGTTTGACTCCCGTGTTAGCATTTATTCTGTATCATCTTATTTTAAAGATACGGTCGTTAGCATTAACCAATGGTTCTTAAAGTATCTTCTATTTTATTTTATTTTATAAACTTTTAAAATTTTTTACTTTATTCTTTAAATTTTAAAAATTATTATTTTAACTCTTAAATTTTCAAAACTTTTTATTTTGTCTCGTAAACTTTTCATTTTCCATTCAAAGACGAAAAAATATTGTTGAATAATAGATAAGATTTATTTTTTGCCCTTACAGATGACACATTTATGAATCATGTGGGCTTAATTTTATCTATTTGAACATAAAATAAAAAGTTCAAGCAGCAAAATGAGTAGCTTTGAAAGTTTAAGGAACAAGTTAATGATTTTTAAAATTTATAGAGCAAGATGAGGAATTTTAAAGGTTTAAAAGATAAAGTGGTAATTTTTAAAGTTCTTGAAAATAAATAGAGAAGATTATAATGTTTAATAGTCATTGATATTACTAAACCTTAAAAATGATATGCATTTAAAAACAAAATAACGCATTTAATTACATTCATACATTCCATAACTTGGTATGAAATTTAAAATTAATATAATACAATCTTACATGAGATAAGAAGAATTATATATCAAACTAATTTGTATAATTTGATTACAAGTGAAATAGCTGAGAAATTCTCGGTACCTTATACGTAAAATATTTAAGGAATTATGATTAAGCATTATACATCTCGCGAGGATTATATTTTAAATTTGATTTTTATGATAAATTCTATAAAAATAAAAAAAATGAGATTTTTAAGATTAAAACTCATGTCATTGTCTTAAGTAAAGTACGAACAAAATAAAGATTGAGAGTTAGTTGATGAGTAAGAAAAATGAGTTAGAAAGCTTAATTGTTACAGAGTATTTTGCAACTAACTTTAAGATAGTATAAAAATTACACAGTATAAGACTAATGCAGTGTAAGAATTACACTGATAAAGTTATGTAATATAGAATCTATACTGATACAGTAATGCAGTATAAAAATTTGTATAAAGTTAAGAAGTATAGGAATTATATTATGTAAAGGATGTGGATAAATATAGAAGGTTGCAGAAACTTATAAACTATATAGGAAAGAATACTAACAGTATGGGAAATATACCAGTAGTATAGAAAAAAATATAATGTAATATAAAAGCGAACAATTTAAAGAAGTAAAGTGGGATCTAAAAGGTGACACCTAAAAGATGGAAAATATGCTACATCTCTCCCATGTTGGCCGTTTTTGTTGAGTAAGGGAGAGCAATTTTTTGTTTACAAAATGGTCCCTAGACCAAGTCCTTGTACTGTTCAAGGGTTTAAGTGATAAGATAAGTCTTTTGTCTCCATCATTTTTGCATAGAACATGCAAAAAACACCTATTTTCTCTTCATGAAAAAGCGATTATCATGTGCTCACTTTTTCTTAAAAATTTTGAGGATTTAAGATAGGGCTGGTAGTAAACGTGTTTACGTCATGTTCCTATCGGTACGTTTACAGCACGACACGTTTAGGCTAAACACGAACATGACACGATTAATAAACATGCCAAAACTGCAAACACAAACATGACCAGCTTATGACACATGTAATACGGCACGAC
This sequence comes from Artocarpus hirsutus, assembly GCA_946598075.1. Classification (NCBI taxonomy): domain Eukaryota; kingdom Viridiplantae; phylum Streptophyta; class Magnoliopsida; order Rosales; family Moraceae; genus Artocarpus; species Artocarpus hirsutus. Next base: position 30,301 of record CAMOHE010042795.1, on the reverse strand, counting down.
ACAATTAACATGATTATTAAATGGACTGTGACGAATTGACACAATGACAATATGCATATGGCACGTTTATGACCCAGTTAACTAAAAATTAAAAAATTTAAAAAAAAAGCTAATAAAGAAAATTAACAAAAACACAATATCTAATAATACTAACCTACTACATATATTTCCAATATTTTTATTTTTTAAGTTTAAATGTGTTATAAACGGGCTAGTCGTGTCATGCCATGTCGACACGTTTACAGTCCATTTAATTAAACGTGTTAAGGTGTGTTAGATGTGTTAGCACGAATCCAGCCAGTTTATTTTTGTGTTATTCATGCCAACCTATTTATGGCCCAATTAATAAAAGTGCGGTCCAAACCTGTTTATCTCGTGTCATTTTCGTATCATGTCATTGTGTCGTGTCTGAAATTGCCGGCCCTAATTTAAGCCTCCAAATCATTCAAGGAATCAAGTTCAAGAACTCTAGTGGAAGATTATGCAATTTTGGAGGTAAAAACCTAAGTTTTTATCTATAAGATTTAGTGTTTTTGCTTAGGTTTTTAGTGGAATTTTCATGGAGTTTGTCACAAATATTGACAAGGAGGATGAGGAGAATCTCAAGTATCAAAAAGGAGGATCAAAAACTTGAACAATCTCTTGGTAAAATCCTAAACCCTAGCTTTGGAAAGTTTGTTATTGTTATGAGATTTGTGAATGGTTTATAAACTTTATAAACTATGACATGTAAAAATGGACCATATGGCATGATTATATGGTGTGTTATGTGAATGATGATGACATGAAAAGGTGAACAATGAAAGTTTTTAAGCAAAATGAGGAAACATGACAAACTTGGTATAGACTTTGGCATGTAAAAAGGTCTATATGCATGATTATATGGTGTGTTCCATGAATGATGATGATGATAATGAAAAGGTGAAGAATAAAAGTTTTTAAGCAAAAAGGGGAAACATGACAAACTTGGTCATAATAACAAATTTTAAGTATTTTTTTCAACACTTTAAATGTTTGATTAAATGTTTTTGGCCATATTAAGTATTTGATAATGTAATTGAAAGGGTTAAAATGAGATTAAACCTTAGAGAAACAAGTTAGGGAATAATTATGGTGTAAAAGTATGTTTAAGGGCAATATTGAAAGATTTAAGTATATAAGTTCCATAAAAGCCGAATTATTTTCTGACTTCAACACAAAATTTATTAGAAACATAGAGACAGACAACTTTCGTGATAAAGTTTGCTTGAACTCCGATCAAAACGAGCTGAAAAATATTGATTTCAGTCCTACTTTTCCAAAAACATGTCAAGATGAATGAATTTGAGAAAATTTAAAACATAAAAGTTGTAGATCTCGCCAAAAGTCTTGATATTCGTGAGCAGTTTGTGGAAATTCTTCACTGATTTTAAGTTATGAGTTTTACAATATTTAAATCATGAAATTTCAAAACAAGGAAAACGTTTTGAAATAAAAGGCTTTTGAACCATGAATTTTTCAAAGTTTTAATCCTTGTGAAAAACTGAGCGCAACAGTATGAAATGGCCGTTTTTGGTTTTAGGTTAAATCGTTAAGATTTCGTATCATGATAAAAACCATAAAATATTACTAAAATAGATTTTTCATGAAAAGAAAACGTTTTTTTTTTTCCACAATGTTATAAGTAGCAAGGAAAGTCAAGGGCAAAACTATCATTTTTGTAAAAACAAGTCAAACGGACCTCGAAATGTTTGATTTAGGAAACCGCCCCTTAACGGGAATCTTTCCATAGCCCATTAGTATCAGGATATTAAAGAAAAACGAGAAGTGTAGTAAAGTTATGTGACTTACGAAGAACTCATTAAGGATAAAATCGTCATTTTTAAAAAACCACTAAATTAGATCCCTAGCCTCCAAATTAGCGAAATACTTTTAGACGAAAATGTTACGTATCATGATAACTAATGAAACTGTTAAGTAAGACATAAAATTTAACTAAGAAATGTTCAAATTAAGTGATGAAGAAATAAACCAATGGCAATAACAAAAGGATTAAGAATGAAGTTTTAAAAAATTAAGTTCTGTTATTGAATGACTAAATCAATGATAAGAAAAGTTAGTTAATAATCGAGTGTCATTTGAATAGGACACAAAGCTGACTAATAGAAGGAAAAAAACAAAGCAAGAATGTTAGAGCAGTAAGCAGATAAGTCTCAAACCTTATTTATGACATGAAGAAAAATGATTTTGAAATGCTTTAAATATGTTTGTGTTTGTTATACTTAATGTTGTAAAGTCTAAGTCATGATTTGAAAAGTATTTGCATTTGCTATGTTTAACGTTTCAGAGATTAAGTTATGTCATTGACCATGTTTATTAAGATTACAAGATCAGTATTCTAAGCCTATAATTAAGATAAGAAAGTGACGTACCAGTCTCTCCCCTAAGAGGATATTTGTGTTAAAGTAATGTTATGTCCTCGATGTACGATGGTTATGTGCTTTTGATACATACACTTGAACGCATAGTTCAAGTAAGTTAAAAATGATAATAAGAAGTTCATAGTTGGCATAAATAGAATCATGATATTGCTTACATTCCTTTTAAGATATGTTTATGAAAACATTTTAAAAGAAATGTTTTACAAGAAATGTTTATGAAAAACATTTTACGAGAAATGTTTTACTAGGAATGTTTTATGAAAGGTATTTTACAAGAAAAGTTATACGAAGGATATTTTACAAGAAAGGTTTTTATGAAGAAAGTTTTATAAAGAATGTTTATGTTTTGTGAGATATATTTGAACCTTTTTAGAGTAAGCTCATTATAAGTTCTTTTATGCTATAGACAGTACTACAAGAAACTAGTATGACTAATTAATGAGTTGTGTTACAGTGAGACAGATACAATAATTAGGTTATGGATACCACTATAAAATTTTCCGCTATCCTGAAAAAATGTTTTAAAAGGTTTTTAGAAAGTAAATGTTTACTTGATGAATTTTAAGAAATGTTTTAAATCATTATAAAGTCAAGTTCTATATTATATTATTATGTTTCAATTTATGTTGCAACAAAAATCGCAACAATTTTAAAGTATGTTTATAAAAAAATTACTCAGTATTTTTTACTAATAAGTAAGATTAAGTTGTAGAAATTAAGTTTAAGAAAGTTAAGTATTGGCTCGAAAAAATTAGGTTGTTACAACAAGACTTTATTAATAATTATATAGGCCACAAATTTAAATCGCAATATCAACGTATAAGGGCATTGAATGATTTTATTAAGGGTAAATTACTCAAGAGGTCTCCAACTTTGTTAAAAAGATATGATTTTTTTTTTTGGCTGAACTTAGCCTAACCTTTCAATTTAGGTTAAAAATAACTAAAAGCAATTAATGTTGGTTTAAGCCAATAAAAAACCGCTATATGGGCTTATCGCCAACATCATAAAAAAAACCTTTACAGTCTAAATATATTAAAAAAAAAAACAATTTGCTATGAAACCTTAAAAAAACTATTCCTTCTTCCCAAACTCCTGCAATCCCTACCCCCAAACCAACCCAATTGTAACCCCCTTTGTTCTTCCTTCCCCTTCCGTAATGACCCCCTCTCCAACATAATCGCAAGAAAAAAAGAAAATACTCTACCTTTTCCTAGGAGAGAATAAGATGATGAAGCTCTCTCTCGAGCCGGTTTGTTTTGTTTTTTAGTCTTGGATCGACCATGGTGGTTTTGTTTAAGGGCTTCTCAATCTGTTTATCTTCAAGAACAACTCTACGTTGAGGCGTCTACGGAGAGAGTCGGGCAAGATATTGGTAGCATATTAGAAATTAGTGGCCACCAATGATTGCCTTATCACTAATCAGGCAGTGAAGCATGGACGTCGAATATACGTGACGGCGGTGACGAGGCTAGGCTTGCCCATTGATAGAGCTTTGGGTCTCCTCTTGCCCAGACCTGCTAATGGCCCTCATTAATGAAAAATGTGCTTGAGAAAACCAGTTTTAACAAAAAACTGTTGGTTACTTTAATATAATATAAAGCTTTTATATATTATAGTGATCAGAATAGTAAACTAGAGTATAAAATTCTCACATATTATAGTTTTTAGTTCAAAAGTTTCAGTTCTAACCACACTTTTTAAATACTGTAAAAGTTTTTAATCTTTTTTTTCCTTTTTTTTATTTTTTTTATTGTTTGGTAATGCAAAAAAGGATTTGTTTAACTTCTTTTTGGAGTTTTTTTATTGTTTGGCAATGTCCAAAAAAGGATTTGTTTAATTTTTATCAATTATTTTTTAAATATATCATATTACACACACTAGACTTTAAAAATTATTTTGAAGAGTAATTTAGTAATTTTGATTAAAAATGATAAAATTAAATATTTGATTGTTAAATCAGTCCTTTTTGTACCTAAATTGAAGGATTAGACCTAATTAAGTAATCACACATTTTTAAAAAGGTTGAAAGCCTCTCGAGCAATTTACCTTGTATTTGACAACATATTGATTTGAACTATTGATAGTCAAAAATACTGTAGTACATAAAAGCTTTACAGTATAGTTTAATTTTACCTTACATAATAGCACGTGTGTAAAAGTTTAAGACTCAGTTTGAACAAGGGTTAATGAGACATCTGTCCCTTGTTTATTTATGGAGTTAAAATATGTATCTTATTTATATATACTCTTTATATGTCCTAATGCATAAATATAAAGATATTAATAACCTTAAACATGATATTGTTTGTTTTATTTTTTAAGTAACAATAATATACGTATTTAAGATTTTGAACAAATTATGATATCATTAAATTAAAAAAAATCCCTATATTTAAGGTGGTTGTTGCTTAAATTCAAATTGTTATCTAAAATAAAGAATTTAAAATTTATGACTTTGGAATAAAGTAGGATAATGATATCATTTAATTTTAAAAAAAATCTCTCTAATTAAGCTATTTATTGTTCAAATTCAAATTGTTAGCTAAATCAAGGATTTTAAAATTTAAGATTTTAAAAAGAAAGTTATCATTATTCTTAAATATTAATTTCAATTTTTACCAAATCTTTGTTAATCATCTCAAATACGTGAATATAAATTTCAAGGTCTCATCAAGAAAAAAGTGTGTTTGAGTTTCTTTTCTAGGAACAAGAATATGAATCTGAAAGTAGCGTTGATCATGAGAATAGGACAAAGAGGAAGAATGACACGGTAGATGTTTAGGTTTTTTGTTTTTTTTTCTTGTTTTATATTTAATGATTTGAAATAATTATAATAATAGAATTGATAGTATTACATAAAAACGATTTACAGGATTCTTTAAATATTCGAACCGATGTGGGATGGAGTATAATTCCCAAAGTAAGTAATGAAGATCAAAAGGAAGTCTCCAAAGAGGTAATTTTTTAATCAATTTTTTAATTTATAATTATGATTTAATAATTAACCTTTTTTAATGATATTTAGAATATCTTCAAAATATTCTTAAAGACGTAGAAATTATTTTAATGATATCAAATTTTATACTGTATAATTACATAGTCATTATTTTAAGCTAGTATGTATCTCGAAAATAAAAGACTTGAATTTGGTCTAAATTCCTATTTAATCATACAAAAGATAATTAAACTAAGCTTCTTCGTCAGCCTAATTAACTGCAAATTGCCCAATATTTTTACCCTAAAAAAAAACAAAGCAAACAAGGTACTTGGGGAACGCTACATAAAAAAGAGATATGTAGAAATAAAAAGTTCATTACAGCAAAGAAAAACCATAAACAAGGTAAATTACGAGTAAACAACAAAAAAACTTCCTCTTTCCAAGCCAATGAAACAAGATTTATATACGTATAGTAGCAAGAAATACATCATCTTGTGCTTGCTGATCAGGGGAAAAAAACTTGTGCTGTGGTTGATGTTTAAGTTTTTTTTTTTCCTGTTTTATATTTAATGATATGAAATCATTATAATAACATATTTTATAGTATTACTTAAAAACGATGTACAGGATTCTTCAAAAATTCCGACTGACGTGGGAAGGATTATAAGTCCCAAAGGTAGTAATGAAAATCAAAAGCAAGTTTCCAAAGAGGTTATTTTTTGTCAAATTTTTAATTTATATTTATGATTTAATAATTAACCTTTTTTAATGACATTTAGAATATCTTTAGAATATTGTTCATGATAGAGTAATTATTTTAATTATATCAAATTTTATACTATATAATAACAGAATTTCTTTATAATATTGTTCATCATAGAGTAATTATTTTAATAATATCAAATTTTATACTATATAATTACATAATTTTATACTATATAATTACATACTCATTATTTTAATGATAATATAATAATATTACAGCCCTCAAGAAAGGATGCACGATGTAAAGAGAATGTAGCAAACTTTCTAAACACCGCATTGGTTCTCCGACAAAGTAAGAAAGAGATTAAAAAGAGTAGCAGATTGGGAAGCCCGTATATAACAGGCGTATGTGGTAATAGGGAAGAAGCTAAGAGAAGACGAACTAATGCCAAAGTGCCAAATTTCGATCTTATGAGTCAATGCACACAAGAGAAGTGAAGTTGAAGTAACTTATTAAAAGTCCTCATTTATTTTTAGCATTAGTTTTTCATTATTATCCAAAATGCTATCATGATTGTGATTAAGGTTTATGGTTTTTTGTTTTTTTGTTTTATTTAAAAATACTAACATAAGAGTTGGGCATTTATAGTAAATATTTTGAACTTATCTTTTCGTTATGTTCAAGCGTCGACTGATAGGTGAATTTTCTTTGCTATTTTGCTATTTGCATGGTAACTATTATAAACAGGCATCTTTATTTATTGTTTTTTATTTTTTAATTTAATGAAATTATTGACTTTTTTAATGTAATTATGTCACATTAATTTAATGACAATTCTGTATTATATCATTAAATTAATGATATTCTTTTTTTGGTTATGTCATCAACGTTTAATTGTGTAATGACCAGGGAAATTTATTAATAAAATCTAATATTTAAATTACGTTTAATCAATAAATTTACCCTTAAAAAATTGTAATTATTGTAAAATTATGATAGTGTGTAGAAAAGCAGTATTAACTAAAAATTTCACTATGAATGCGATGTAATGTTGGATATTTTTTATACAAATTTTATTAGTTTAATTACTCAAAAATTTGTAAATAATATCTATAAAATAAATTTTATATCACAATTAATTGTAAAATTGTGATACAAACACATAGGTACTTAAAATACAAATATGACATAGAGTCTACAAAAACCTAACCCAGTGTAAAAAGAAGGCCTATGCAGTACAAGTACACTATTAAGTAAAAACGCATATATAAAAAATGTTACGTTTGGCCTCCAAAGGTAAACCGAAAGTAAGTAAAATAGTTTACACAGTCTAAGGTTACGAGTTTGCACTGAATTGACCACGACAGTGTAGAAAAAATACTGTGTGATGAAAAATTACACAGTATAAATTTTTGAGCCTCACAAAGTGGACACGCATTAGCTTTTTATTGGGCCACCAAGCCATGAAAGGTGGCCCAATCATATGGTGACACTTGGTAACCCAAGGGATTACTTGTTGAGTAACCAAAGTGGATAAGAAGCATTAAATGCAAACTTATCACAAAAAATTTCTTCTTCTTCTTTCACAAGAACCCACGGCAGCCATTGAAGGAGTTTTTTAAAAATTTTCTCAACCCAAAACTTTACAAAAATAGCCCCAACTAAGTTCATAGAGGCAAGATTCAAGGAATTTTTACAAGTTTTAAGGTAAAAACCTAAACTTTTTAAGGGTTTTTAAGGTTTTTCTTGGGAAAAAGGAAAGGAAACTAATCTATGGTGTTATTGCATGAAAATAGGGTTTAAGAAGGAGATCTAAAGGAGCCTTGGAAGGTTAGAAATCAAAAAGTGTTATTTGGGGTAAGTTTTGATTTTAATGTTTTGAAATTTTATGATTTTTGTTTTGATTTTTATTTTCTCAAAGGTATATGGGTTCTTGAGTTAACTTTTGGTTGAACCCCCTAGAAATATGAAGTATGACATGTTGATGTTGTGAAATTAAGGTTTAAATATTGAAAAATGTTAGTTTGTGTAAAAAGTAATATTTTTACGATTTTAGTGCTAGTTTTTCAAAAGTGATGCTAGATATAGTAAATGATTCCAACAAAGGCTGAAACTGCTTATACAAGGGTAGATTTACAGTTTTAAAGTAGATTTTTACAAAAATACCCTAAGGACTAAATTGAAAGAAAAAGTTTTCCCTCGATCGATTTTAAAAACGCCTAAAAACACCCCTATACAGTGAGATTTTGAAAAAAGTTAAAACACAAAAGTTGTAGATCTCAACAAAACTGTTAGGCATTGCAAATGGTTTGTCAAAAAACTCAACCATTTTTGAGATTTTGATTTTTCAAGAATTTTTTAAAAGTGAAAAAATGTTAAAATAGCAAAAACATCATTTTTCAAAATGATTTAAGGTATGGCACTTTGAGTAAAAATGTTTCTTATGAAAAATAAGAAATTTTGGGTTAAAGAAATAAATTTTAGCCTTAGAGGCAAAATTGTCAAAATTTTTAGTTTAAGGGTTAAATTGTAAAGTTTTACAAAAAAAGGGCATAGATATGAAATAAGGAGATACGAGCCATTAGGGTATTATTTTAAAGTTAATCGTTAGAATAATGAAATCGAGCTCATGTAAGTCAGTAGGCCCACGGAGGGCAGAATCGTCATTTTTGTCCGAATAACCCGAACCACTCTGAAATGTTTCAAATGGGAAAAGAAAATGATTAGAAAGATTTTCGTCCTTTGTTAGTGTCGATAGGGTAGAGTTAGATAAAAATAAAAAAACCAGTGGTTTTCGGAGTTATATACAGTTATGCAACTCAATTTATTAATTAACGAATGTTTTGTATTGAAACATAATAGAATATTGGCTAATGGCTTTGAAATTGATCAACAGGATCCTAGAAGTCTAGGACAGAGGAAAATCAAGGTCGATTTACGCGGTACACAAAATCAAATAAATACCCATCCCACCTATAGTATGAAATTGTAGGTATAGAATGTGACATATGTATATGTATACCTGTTTGTAAATCAAAGTGTATACCTGTGTGTATGCTATGAGATGAGTATCTATAAGAATATTGATGTATACCTGTGAGTAGACTAAATAAATACCTATGTGTATATTATATTGTATACTAGTGTGTATATTAATGTATACCTATGAGTATAAAAGTAGGTGCCTGTGAGTACGATATTGTACAAGAATAATTATGTTTGTGTATAACATGTGTTTATCACTTCATGCATGGTATGTTAACCATAATAAATGGATTGGTAATTATATTACTAGAAATTAAGAAAAGTGTCGCACCGACTCTTAACTGAAGAGGAGTTTAAAAATATAGTGTGATCACGGTGTTACGTAGACCTAAATGCGTAATTGTACGAACACGTAGGCCCTAGTTAAAGATAAGAAATGAAAATGATAAGGAAGGTTTATAAGAAAGCATAAAGGATCACGTATTTTATTAATTGTGCATGTGGGTTATATGGGACTTACTGGGTGTAAGCTCATTAAGTATTTCATGCTGTAGGTATTTCGACGAGAAGGTCAGAATAATTGTATAGATGAGCTGGAGGAGGGATGATCGGTGTGTAAAATGGGTATGGATTCCGCAGCAGTTAGTTTCCGCTGTAATATATTTTAAGATATTTTGAAAAGTAATGTTTGGAGAATTTGTATTGCAAAGAAATAGTTGTTTTTGTAAATACAAGTGTATGTTTGTATTTCTACAGTTGCTAAAACCAACGTATATGCAAAGAAATGTGTGTAAAATATATTTATAAAAAAAATTTTTTTTGAAGTTTTCGTATATACGTAAGAAAGAAAAGGTTTATCACAGCCCAAAAAAGGCGGGTTGTTGAGGTGTTGAGTTTCTTGGCTGGAGCCTGACGGGCACCTCGAATGTATTGCGGAGAGGGTCCCTGCTCGGGGATAGGCCTAGCTCGGATTTGCCTCCAGTAAAGAAGCGCGTCCCTCAGGAGTTGAACCCGTATCCAACCATTAGATAGGATTGGTGTCTGGGGGACACCCTAAGACCCTCTTATTCAAGAGGATACGGGTTCAACTCCTAGAGGACGAGCTCCTTCACTAGAGGCAAAACAAATTCGAGTTGGGCCTCTCCCTGAGCAAGGGCCCTCTTGGATCCACACAATACGTAGGATGGAGCCACCACCCGAGCCGAGGTCTCTCCCCAAGTAGGGGCCCACTCGGGGGTCGCGTCTCCCATTCGAACGCGTGTTTAATGTTGAGATGTTGGGTTCCCCGGCTGGAGCCTAGCGAGCACCTTGAACGTATTGCTGAGAGGGTCCCTGCTCGGGAGAGGCCCAGCTCGGATTTGCCTCCAGTGAAGTAGCGCGTCCCCTAGGAGTTAAACCTGTATCCTCTTGAATAAGAGGGTCGTAGGGTATCCCCCAAGTACTAATCCATAACTCAACACCTCAACATAGGTTGTGACAAATTGAATGTAAGTTAATGTAAGAGAAAGATTATGTTAAAAGTATAATATATCATAAAAAGAATTGTAAATTGTGAGGCCCCTACATAGTTTTAATATGATATAATTCATAAACGTTTAATAAGTACTAACCATACACAAACCAAAAGAAATAAAAATAACCAAACTCAAAACTCAATTTGAGTATATACTGATAGCAAACAGAATGAATGGTTAGTATTATGAATGAGCAATACTTTATGACTAATTACTACGTATCATTAAAATACTAGTAATATAATCAATATACCGGCAATAAAAAACTAATATTTTTTGGTACAGAATAAATTAATGTGTTTTTAAAGAAATGGACATGTTTTCTGGTTAAAACAAACAAATACAATTTAAAAAAGTAAGATACATACATACATATATATATATATATGTATATATATATATATTATAACCCCTAATAAATCTATTTAAAAATTAAACTTCACACCACAATCTTCAAATGCAATGAATGTGAACCATTTACGATCATCATTCAAATTCCACAAAGGAAACAAAAAAAAAAAAAAAAAGAAACAAACGTGGAGTTGAGAAGGAAATCAAAAGAAAGAAACAAAGAATTCTCTACGCAATTTGTATTATTATTTTTCTCTTTCAGACCCAAGGGCGTGAATCAATTGCAGCCAAACTGGTTTCAAACCTTATTACAGAAGCAGGTGCAAACCGTGTTCTTGCTTGTGACATTCATTCTAGGTAGTCATTAGCTTATTTTGGTATTCCTGCGGATGATGTGTGCGAAAAAAATAATATGAATTTGACTTGGTGATCGTATGATGCATAAAAATCAAAATACAAAAAAAAAAAAAAAAAAAGAGAAAGGAGTTGAAAAGATAGGAAAATCTTAACTGAATCTTTTAAGAAGTAATATCTAGTAAAATTTAGTAACACTATAAACTTGTTATGTTAATGCATCTGAGATATAAACAGACTACTTAAAATTTCAAAATTTAAAAAGTGGATGGTAAAATAACTCATTAACTTAATTAAAAAAAATAAAATACTTGTATTTTTTTCCTAATTTAATTATTCAAAAAATAAAAAAAATTGTTATAAAAATTAAAATACATGATAATATGTAGTTAGAGGGTATTTTAGAGTTTTGAAAATATGAAAGTTAAAAAAAAAACATATAAGTGATATTTATATAACAAAAATAAATATCAATTCACTCTAAAAAAAAAAAAAAAGAGAGATTATATAATTTTTACTAAATGTTGCAAAATACATTATGAATTATTGGGTTTGTTTTTGGTTCTATAACATTCGGGCAAAAAGTGCCTGATCAACGTCAAGGAGGCGACACGTTCCATGAAAACAATCATTTTTTTTTTTAAAAGGCAATCAACATCACCAAGTCGTGAAGGGTCACACGGAAGATGCGAAGAAAGGACGATAATACAAAATAACAGGCTCTTCTACAGTCCCCGGTTTGAAAGTGGGTGTCGGGTCCTCTTTAATTATAATATATAAGCCATTGATTTTTTTTTTTTTTTTTATGTATAAGCCATTAATTTCAAGTCGTGGATTTTTTTTGTTTGTTTGTTAATATGCGTTCATGGATTTATTTATCCACAATCCAAATACAAATACCAGCCTAGCGCATTTGGGCAAAAAATAAAATTGAAACCGATTCGCACCGGTATCAGTGGAAAAAAAACAAAAAAAAACTAAAAATGAATTACGCATACCCTCGTTTTTTACGAGAAAATTACATGAAACATCCTTTATAGATACCTCTTTTTAAAAATACCTTTATCTTCGTAACTTTTTAAAACTTTCTTATTTTATTTTATTTTTTAAAATATTAATTATACATTTATAATTTTACCTGTTATAATTCAATCTCAAAAATTGAAACCCAAATTTTTCTATTCCCTTAGTTTCAATAAATCACAAATTTCTGATAAAGTATAGCTTCAATACATGTATGTTAGAGGGTATTTTTAATAAGTTAGGACATTTATGGGGCATTTTTTTAAGTTATCCTTTTTTATAATGTTCTTTTTTTTGTGCATTTTAATGAACTATTTTCTTTCCCTTTTTTCACATCACTTATAGCTGATTTATTACTAATTTAAAACTAATAATTATATCTTATGCATATAGTAATTGTTATCTAAATCATTTCTCATTTTAATTTTTAAAGAGCTTTTATCATTTTGGTATTATATATTTTAACTAAACATTATATTGGTGTCATTACCTTGTAGTTTTTTATAATATCATTCTAATACTTTGAACTCATGTTTTAAGATATAAAATTTTCAACTTATTTTTTAATCAATGGAGAAAAAGCAAATTAGCAGATTTTGTTTAAAACCAAGTAAACAATTTCATATGGTTTTAAATGTGTAGTAAATAATATATTATGAGAAATTAAGAGTTATCTCATGAGAAATTAAGAACAAAAGCCTCAAAATACCATCACCTCTTTTTTCTCTTAATCTCTCACTGTCCTCTCTCACTGACGTTTGGGAAATACCATATTAACGTGCAAACCTAATTTATATGTAAAAACAAAAATTTACCGACAACTCCGCTGGACCACTAGTGACCGAAAGATAAAGTATTTACCCGCATTGTAATTCCCGATAAATTTTTAGCCTTATTACACGTATAACAGCATAGCACTAATATGATATTTCGTTAAATACAAGGTGATAATAAACCTTTTTAAAATTATTTGTTGTTATTTTTAGTGTTTTGAATTTAACGTATGTTTAATATGTTTCAACATTCAACTATTAGTTTATGTTTGTTTCATGTTAATTTTGTGTGTTTTGTTGCTTGACGTGAAACCAAACATAAAGTTTCAAATCCCTTAAAAAAAAGAAGAAATTTAAAGTTTGAGTTCCTCTAAAATATATAATAATAATAATAATAATAATAATAATAATAATAATAATAAAGTTTGAGCTATTTTTATAACCATATATAATGGTAATATACAATATGAAACTAATAGTAATAGAGCTATAAGTAAACTAGTCGTAATAACACAAATTGCAAGGGCAACATACTGAGTATTAAAAAAAAAACACCTTATTAATTTTGTCTGTATCTTTATGCTTGCCTCATGATATTTTTTCGATGGGTAATATTATGCTTGCCTCGTAATATTACCCATTATAATATGTTAAAAAAAGAATATGCCGATTAAATGAACTTGCTACGACAGTGACGAAAACTACATTAGCTTAAACTATTATTAATAATCATCAAAGTAGCAAAACATTATGAAACCTATATACCAGAAAACCTATTATTAAAGGAAAGAAAATTATCTTGTAATTCAATCAAGCAATCTGTGTGTGTACAGCTGTAATTAAGAGTGACAGTGGGCATGATATCTGGGTAAGAGAAATTATAGGAATTCATGTTGTACTGTACCTAGAATTGCTTTTCCTCGCTAGGTATAAAGCTAAAGCTCTGTAGTCAAAACCAATATATATGCAAAAGAACCAAAAAAAAAAAAAAAAAATTCTTCATATTTGTCTGCCTTTCCAGTTTTTTTACAATATATCAGACCCTCAGAATTTGGAGAGGTTCCTCAAAAAATGTACTCTTCCCATCTCTCTCATGTGTTTTTTGTATCCGTCGTGATTGCTGCCATATTGTTCACACACGCATATGCTGATGACCAACAGCAATACCAAATCTGCAGCTCTCCAATTCATTGCGCCAACATACAGGAAATGAGGTATCCCTTCTGGGGATCGATTCGCCCAGATTACTGCGGTCATCCAGCGTTCCAGTTAAAGTCGTGCAGCGAGGATTTCGCAGAGATCACAATCATGTCTCTTACTTATCGAGTGCTTCAGGTCAACCAAACGACACGGACTCTCAGGGTTGCTCGGGCAGATTACTGGAACAATCTGTGTCCTGCACATCTTGTGAATTCCACTTTAGATACCGCCCACTTTGATTATGCATCCCGCTTTGCTTATACTAAGGATGCATTCTACATTGATTATAATTCCGATTATTATATTTATTTCCCCGTTAGAGAAATAGTAGTATTGTACTATGATTGTCGAACTGCATCAGATCAGCTAGCCGGAGATATTTATCATTTCGATTGTGATGTTTCAAATCAAACACCTGCAAGTGATAGTAATTACTATGCGTATCAAGGTGAAAATTATACAGTTCCAAGCTGCAAACAAAATGTGCTTCTTAATGTTTCCAGTAGAATTGATGCTTTTTCAAGTGATAACCTGATTGAGGTGTTAAACGCTGGGTATGGATTGAAGTGGAAGGCAAACAATATATTATGTGATGATTGTCAAGCATCCGGGGGGCAGTGCGGGTACGACTCAAGCAGCTCAGCCTCAGGTGATGCGTTTATTTGCCACTGCAAGGACAAATCCTATCCAATCACCTGCGGGTCCAATTACAAAGGTCCATACGATGAGCGTTACCTCAACTGCCGCGGAAGCAGTTTTCACTGCAATTATCTCTATAATGTTAGTTATCCTTTCTGGATAGGAAACAAATTACCAGAGTACTGTGGCCGCCCCGACTTCAAATTGAACTGCAGCGGCGACTATTACGCAGAGATCACAATCATGTCCAAAAAGTATCAAGTGTCTGAGATCAATCAAACATCTCATACACTCATCATTGCTATGAATGATTTCTATGACACGTATGTTTGTCCTGCAAATCCGGCCCGCAACTTGACCAGCAGCTTTATGGGGACCAGCTTCTCAGAATTTTCTTCTGATAATCAAAATGTGACAATCTTCTATAACTGTCGATCATCATCATTTAATGCTTCGGTTGAGATTAATACTTCATATGTTTGTAACTATTCATCAGAAAGTATGTTCAATTTCGTGGTTGTGACGGATGACCTCATCAGGGTACATAATTTAACAACAAACAACGGCATTCCATTGGGCGATGTCATTAGAACGTGTAGCGGGAGTGTGGACGTCCCTGTTCTTAGATCTGCTCTTGAGCATTACGCAAGTTGGACAAGTCTTGATGCTTCAAACATCGGTTATTATTTAAATGGGTTTTCATTGGAGTGGAAATTACCGGAGCATACTAGTACCAGCCAATGTGATGATTGTGCAAGGTCCGGAGGTCTGTGCGGATACAACTCAAGTTCAAGAGATCACTTCTCATGCTATTGCAGAGATGGACCTTATCCTCTCACCTGCGCTTCCTTATTTTCTGGTAATGTCACCATTTCTTTGTCATATTCAGTACTCGTCATCAACATTTATTTATTTTTTCCATGAAATTTCTCATCATCTACCAAACATTACGTCCGGTGGTCCCTCAGCTCTACTTTTCTTTAAATTTAATAAATTTTGCGCGTAGTGGTCAATGCTCATGCCCCTGCCTGCACGTATCTACTTTAGACCATTCCGCTCTTGACGTCGTAGTTTGTGGTTCACGTCAAGTCCTATATCTATATCAAGGGTGCATTTGATAAATGAATTTAAATTAATGATTTAATTTGAGTTAATGTGATTTGAATTAGGATTTAAGTTAGTGATTTAAATTGTTATTTGAGTAGACGTTTGGATATACATTTAAGTTTCAATCTGAGTATAGAATAAAATTGAAATTTGTGTTTGAAAAGGTAGTGAAAATAGTTTTTGATTTATTAATAAATCTAATAAAATCTTAATGTTAATGATCTTAAAAAATATACAATATGGATTTTGATTTATTCCTCTCTTCATTAAGAACACAATGAAAAAAGAATCATCTCAATTGGATATCAAATGAAAAAGTTATGATTTTTTTTCTTCAAATATAAGAGAGAATTTTAGTTTTTACTGTAGCAAAAATATCCGAGAATCAAAAGTTTAAAGAGATAAGAATTTTAAAATATACTCAAATGATTCAGATTTTAGGAGAAACAAACATGTATCTGAAAAATTCTTGATACTTAAATCTAAATTTAAGCATGTTACGTTTAAACAATACCAAATGAAACATACCCCAATATCAATATCAAATGGACACCCACGAAATTAGTACGCATGCCATTGCTCTCTCTGTAAACTGAATTATAACCATTTTATATTTGGGTCAGTTAACCACTTACTAATAGGATTGGACCATTACATAAGTTTTGTGCTAACTTCTTGCTTTGTGCACTAATTAGAAGTCATTCTATTTATTCTCTCTCTATATATATAAATATATTACATATGTTTATTGCGGGTAGTAGTTTCTAGTCAATGGTCGTACCCCTGCCTGCACGTCTATTTTGACCATTCTTCTTTACGTCTGCCTTGGGTAGTTATAGTTGTTGCTCACGTCAAAGTCCTATCACATATGAACTGGACAGTCACGAAACGACTGCGCGTCATTTCTCATTCCGTAAATTGAACTATAACAATTATTTTTTTTATTGAACCGGACAATTCTACTGCCACTAGCGGTGGGATATTATTAATTACAAATATTCCCTTCTAATTATATTTGTAACAGCTGTCCTTGAACATTAAATCGTAATATTCATTTCTCTTGTTCTATAAAATATCAATAAGCAAGAAATTTTCTTCAATTATTATTTTGAATATAAGTGACACAAAATTACATAAATAAGAAGATTGTTTGAACAATTTAGTGATTTATTAGATGATTAGTTTATATTGGTACAATTACAGGAAAGTGAGAAAAAATTATTTGTTTTAAAAAATTTTAAAATTATATTAACTTTTTAAATTTTAATTTGTTTAATCGTGATAGATTTATCAAAATACTCTAATATAATATACCAAATCTTAATATATATCAAGTTCTATTAAAAGTTCTAACAAAGAAGTTTTTTGTTAATATTTTATAATTCAAGAGGAAGGCATATTACGTTTTAAAATTTTGAAAGATAATGTAGCAACTGCTATAGTTAGGGAAGGTTTTTGTAATTAATCTAAAAATATATATATACGATCAAAAATAACGCCATATACCCTTGACTCCAAAAACTAAGGTTTGCTATATTTATTTTCAAAAACCTTAAAAATAACAATCTTATTTCACTAATAGAATTATAACCATGCTTCAAAGATAACCGTAGGTCCCATTATAAAAATGCACTATATATTATATTACATCTTATAATTTTATGAGTGGTAATGTTTTAACTCTACCAGCCAGGATGAAAAGTTTTTTTGTTAGAAGAAAAGTTACATAAACTATTTTATACAAATGGCTAAAAGATGGGCCAAATAAAATGATACCGGCATTAGCTCTCACTCATTTGTGTTTTTGCTGCAGAATTATCCTTCAAGCGTGATCACAGCGCTCCAGGTACGTATACGATAATTTTTTTTTTAAGGCTTGTCTCCGTCCGTGTATATCTTGTGTTGCCCAAGTTGTAAAGTTGTAGCTTCTCAAGTCATGTGTATATGTCTAAATGGAATAGAAGAAAAACCGAAAAAAAAAAAAAAACAAAAAAAAAAAAAAGAGAGAGAGAGAGATATTATATTGGCATACTCTCACTTGTGCAATCCTCTCACATTGCAGGATCGTCTTCAAAGAGTAATTTAGCCATAGGTAAGTACAACAGATCAGTTGTTTTCTGAATGAAAAGATTTGCATGGTACAACTGATTATGTTCTTGTAACAATATTCCACAAAAACCTATTCATGTGTTTGTTTCTTATACATACTCCCTTTTATGACAATGAAGTAAAATGCTTACGCTATATCCTGAATGTAGGCATTTCAGCAGCTTTATTTGGACTCGCACTCACCACAGTTTTGATCATATTCAGTTATAAGAGAGGGTCCATATCCAGTAAACTGGTTTTTCTAAAGAAAGAGGAGAGTACTGATGGATTCAATGTGGAGGCATTCATGGAGAGCCATGGACCATTTGCCCCGAAGCGGTATACCTATGCAGATGTGAGAAAAATGACAAACTCATTTTCTGAAAAACTAGGTAGAGGGGGCTTTGGTTCTGTCTACAAAGGGAAGCTCTCTGATGGCTCTCTCGTAGCTGTGAAAGTGTTAAAGGAGTCCAAGAGTAATGGAGAAGAATTTATCAATGAAGTTGCCAGCATTGGTAGGACATCACATGTGAATATTGTGACTCTTTTTGGATTCTGCTATGAAAGGAATAAAAGAGCTCTAATTTACGAGTATATGCCAAATGGATCACTGGATAAATTCATATTCAATAAGGAGAACAAAAATATTCGGTTGGAGTGGAAGATATTATACGACATTGCAATTGGCATTGCACGAGGACTGGAGTACCTGCATCGAGGCTGTACCACGAGAATTTTGCATCTTGACATAAAACCACATAACATTCTCCTCGATAAGGACTTTTGTCCTAAAATATCCGATTTTGGCCTCGCCAAATTGTGCCCAAGGGAGGAAAGTGTTGTATCCATGTTGGGTGCTAGAGGCACTTTTGGATATGTCGCACCAGAAGTGTACTGCAGAAACTTTGGAGGAGTATCTTATAAATCGGATGTCTATAGCTACGGAATGATGGTTCTTGAAATGGTGGGAGGAAGAAAAAATATCGATGTGAGTGTGTCTCGAACTAGTGAGATATATTTTCCTGACTGGATGTTTACCCATATAAACGATGGTGGTGCGAAGTTAGAAATCGGTGAAGAAATGACAAATGAAGAGGAGGAAATGGCAAGCAAGATGATTTTGGTGAGCTTGTGGTGCATTCAAGCTATCCCCGGTGATCGGCCATCAATGACCAAAGTGGTAGAGATGTTGGAGGGTAGTGTTCAGTCTTTGCAGATTCCACCAAAGCCCACTTTGTCTTTTCCAACGGAATAGTTCAAGAACCACCTTTAATGATGATCCACCAAAGCCCACCTTGTCTTTTCAATCATCATCTATCAAAGTACTACTTAGAATCAACTTTGTTGTCATCATTTGTATTATAAATTGTGTCATGTCTTTCTTTAAAAATGGAGGAGTCAATGTTTTAAGTGCTTTCTAAATTCGCAAATAGATTATAGACACGTGTATGGTGTACTTGTTTGTAATACACTAATATATTAGTGTTATCGGATATGAGTTATCTTCTTTTGCTGCCATTGATCCTTGGACAGTGGACTCTTTATTTTATTTTTATTTTTTAAAATTTATGAGAGAAGTCCTTGGACTCTTTGTGAAGACTTCGATACAAATAAACAAAGGTAAGAGTATGCATGTGTCATCTTCCCGCTTAGAATGTTTGTGAATCCCAATTATAATAATATCATTCCAAGGTCTGAGCTCTGCCCTGTCCTCTCTAATGGCGACGGCGCTTTCTGCTTCATTTTGTGATCGTCTTGAACGCATGGAGCTTGACCGGAACAAGCGTCTCGCTCTTCTCCAGGTCCTAATACCTCTTTCTCTCTCTCTTCATGCAAGTGGCCGACAAAACAGAGTAAATACAAAACAGGACACCAACAGCGTTTGTTGTTTGCTTCCGATGCTAATAAGATTGATTTATTAAACGAGTTTTCACAATCAAGGATTTCAATTTCATCAAATTTTCCTGCGTTTTATCGATCACCAAACATCTTGTTTTTGGTGAAAATTGATGACTATTTAGGCGGAAAAAGAAGTGCAAGCGAGCAAATTTCTGGTACTGGCGTCTAAGCTTGGCGGCATAAGGGAGATGGAACAGCGATGCTCATTGCTCGATCAGAAGATCGCGTGGCAAAGTTTGAAGATCTCGCTTCTCAAGTCCGAGATAGACAGCCTCAATGCCAAGCACGATAGCTCTTTGCTGCTGCTCAGGTGCGTTCAATTTCGCGCCTTTCTCATTTTTAAAATTTTCTTCTTTTAATTAAACGAAAAGAAAAGAAACTTGAATCTGGTGTTTGTAGGGAATTGATGAGCCAAGTGGAGGATCTTCAAGAATTGGAGAAGGCAAAGGATGAGTTCTACGATTCAAAGGGCTCCGAAATGAAGGAATTCAGGCAAAATGCGGGTAAATTTGTTTTGGAGTGTAAAGTGCGAGTGAAAGAGCTGAAAAATGGACTCAATGAGGTAAACATAATGGTTTTTCTGGTCTTTGTTATTATAGCTTGGGCATTTGAATGGCTCTGGTTGAGATTGAATTTGATTACATATATATTTCAGTTGCAATCAAGCTTTGTGAGATTCCAAGGCAACGATGAGTGTATTAATTCGGAAATAGCCACAGCCGAGATGATGAAGGCCAAACTCTTGGCTGCGAAGCAGGATTTGGACAAGAACTTGGCTTCCAATTACAGGATGAGGGCACATTTGCAGTTGGAGCTTCAAAGCATTTCATCCATTGATAGAAAATAATGCTCAGTGATGCTTTGTATAAATTGGCATCTGCCATTTGGTAAACATGAGTTGACACTTGACGGTAGTATCAAAAAAAAGTTGTGCATCACACAAACGAAACGGTTATGCTTTTACTCAGTGCCTTCATCAGATAACTTTGGTTCATTATCTCGTGAGTCTTGTCCTTTTATTATGATTTTCGGGCAACTATACAACACAACATTCTCTATTCAGAGCTACAAGCCTACAACAACAACAACATTGAAAAATGTTCAACTTTTTTTTAGAAAAAAAAAAGTGTTGAGTGAAAGCATGCCAACGTTACAGGGACAAGTCTCGTGCAAAATGTGGAGAAACGACAATGCTAAGATACTGGTCTCCTTTTAGGAACCAAACAAATGGAGGACGGTAAAGTCGATGAGGAAAGTGCGGATTTCCATGGGTCCAAGTTCCACCACAAGTGTTTTAGGGTCAACAGGTCCTCCTCTCACCACCTCCGGCCTCTCGCCAGAGCCTTCCACTTCCCAAACTAGCCTCCTTTTCTCCATCTCCGCTCTTTCTTGGTTGGCAGACAAACTCATCTCCCTCACTTTGTTGATCTGAAACCAATCCATTCAGGACATAAACTCAAGATCATTGATTTTCTATGCAAAAAGCTCATCTCACTTCCAATATCAAGGTCTAAAGTTCAAATATCTCCACCCATACATTTTAAAATAATAATAATTAACAATAATAATCATGTTGCCCTGGCCTCTCACCTTCTTTTTCGGAAACAGCTTCTTCAGCTCGACACCTGCCAATATGGAGTAATCCTTGTCCTCTCCTGTCTGCATACAACAATTAGTTCAGATTATGAAGGCATTAATGATGTGGAAATAATCAGTAAAAAATAATAATAATAAAATTCATGAACGTCAACCAATCACTAGTGGCATTGGGCTAATGCAAAAGACAGCATGTTCAAATTTTGGATTTCACTTTACGGATGAGACTAAATATAATTAAGATTATCTGGATTAATTTTCCCACAATGTATTGAGGAAGTAAGGTATCCAACATCTATTATTTGCTTTGGTGGTTTCATCAGCCAAACAGGTGATGGTAACTTGCAGAGGTTACAAGAGCTGAAACGAAAAGTGAATGGGAAATCCAATGGCAGCCACAAAAGGTGTCACTATTTTTGTGCCAACTCAGCAGGGAAAGAGAGAAATTAGGACCTCGAATAGATGGGCGAGTCGGAGGAGCACTTTTCCATATTCAAGCTCCTGCAGTTCAGAAAGGGCCCACACTTGTGATCTTCCGAGAAAAAAACTAAAGTAAAAACAACACTATAAAAAAAAGAAATGCTGTAAGGACACATACCTGGAGGGTTATCACAGCAACATTGTCTGGTAAAGCGTATGAAGGATCAATCCCAGAAAATGTTGATACATGAGAATTTATCCAATCATTTCCATCCTGTAAAAAGAAAAATGATCAACTAAGCACCGTGATCAAATTGCAACCAAACAATTTAAGGGTTTTTCTTCACCTGTTCTGTAAAAGCCAAGAGCAACGGAGAATATATCTCTTGGCCAGTCGTGCGGCGCCACTTTGCACCTTCCCCAAGAGGGTCAATTCTGATATAAAATTTTCCTTGTATCTGAAACACAGAGAGAGAGAGAGAGAGAGAGAGGGAAGTAGTCACTTCAAATAAGATCTAAAGCTGAGACACCATATCCTCTAGAATTGAGAGAACACAATGAATTATCTATAATTTGAACTTGTCATGACTAGATAGTTTGTGCAATTAATCCCCTCAACAGGCAAAAGGATCATATGTAAGGTCTTGTATGGTGCTCCTAATACACATGGCAATACAGGAAAAAGAGTGTATACTCACAGTTAAACCCTCGCATTTATCAAGGAGACAAACTGTTTCATTCAATACCTCCCCAACTCCTCTTATATCATCATGAATTAATCTCCTACAGTGCAAATGAAGCTCGTTAGAAATCATGAGAAGAAGAATCCTAGTCAATGAAAAAGAATACAAATATAACATTTGATACAAGTATAAAGCATTTGAAGACAACAGAAACCTGTGTAGCATCAGCTCTATCTGACCATCCTTTAAGCTGGATCCTCCCACCGATCGATCGACCAAAACTGAAAGTTCTGAGCTACTGTCTTGCACATAAATTCCAAGATTAATCTGAAATAATGGAATAAAGGGAATATAAAACAATAATAGTAATGATCATCAAAATCCTAATCATTACCAAAAGAATGTGAAGAAGTGTAAACAATAAAGCAATTCAGCCTAGAGAATAAAATGAAGATGGGTATGTTGGCAAGTCGTTCACACCCATTTGCGATAAGAGCCACCTTATTAAAAACACCTTTTTTTTTTCAGGATATGTTTTTCATGGAATATGCCACTTCAGTACAAAGTCATCCAACTGATGTTTGGGTAAAATGGAAGATGGGTACTCGTTTAAACACTCAATTCTCCTACATGAGATGAAGACTTCAAATGAGAAACAAAAAATAAGATGCACGTTTCTAAGAGTTAATTCGGAAGGAACTGGGGTGTGGGGGGGGTGGGGGGGTGATGGTTTTGGGGGGGGTGGGGAAGGGGATTACTGAACTAGTATATACTTGCATTTAAATGATAATTTCTAGTGGAGAGAAAGGAGAGGTAAGCACACGAGACGTCTACTTAATTATGAAGGCATCTCCACAGTGGCACAATTAAGGGGTTAGTTTTGACCAGAAAAATCATTAGATGGAATTAGAGATAAAAATCATCATATTTGAAGACCAAGCAAATGTTTCGGTGTGTTGAGCGGTGGAAGCATACAGGATAATAATTCCCAGCAATTGGTTGATTGACTTGCAGCTCCCAATCTGCTCTAAAATTTCGAATCTGCAGAACAATTGAATATATCAGAGATTTGAAACAACCCTGAAAAATAAATCAACAACAGTTAAATTGGAATATTTCCTGTATTCCATCATTTATAACCTACAGTGAAATTGAGCAAAAGATGAAGAAAATTCAAAGACCAACCATTATTTTTACTCCATGCTTATTATAGTGCAACTAAAACCTACACAATCCAAAATCTCAAACAACGGTACGTAGAAAGTATTAAAGTACCCGTTCAATGAAGTCACGTCCATTAGAATCAGTGTAGAACGTTCCATTAGTCTTCAGGGCTGTTGTAATTTGAGTTGTGATTTCTTTTCCAATTCCATCATCAACGGGGATAGGTCCAATCTAAAATTAAAATGATACAGACACAAACAAGCCAAATGGGAGCCGTCAGTTTATGCAATAATCTAAATAGGAATCTCTATGTGCTCTTAACGAATCAATATGCAAGAGTCAACTTACGGTGAACTCAACTTCAGCATGCTCCTTGTCCTTAAATACCCTCGTAATCTGCGCATTCATGTGGCATCTGTTACTTAAGTTAGAAGAAATAAAGTCCGCAGATGAAAACAAAAATCAATAAAACATTTTATCCAATTGAATACCCTGAATAAGATTGAAGAAACAATTACAATACGATATCATCAAATCTAAAACAACTCTTATTTCATTGTTGTATCTAAACCACCAAAACCACCTGAGATATCCATGGGTTAATCCGTTGGTGTACTTCATCCAGTAGTGGACCCCGAATCACAGTAAAAGGAACCTGGGAATACGATGTACATATTATTTTTTCATAAACGCAATTCTGTAGATGTAGATGATCATAAATAAATAAATAATAACAATAACAATAATAATAAAAATAATAATAATAATAATAACTGCAGAGATAACGGATCAATTAAAATGTAAGAAATAATATTAGTTACCTGGCTTTCAGATTTTATAGGAATTGTTTCATTTGGACGAAAGACGTATGCCCCAGAAGCCTTCAATGCAGTCAGATAATCAGAATTCAGAATCATAATCAACTAAAACAACTCTAAACAACGAGGTCTAGACTAAGAATTGACAAGATACTGTGAATTTTTTTGCATATTAATCGGCTGCCCACCTGTGGATCTATATCTGTTCCATCATTTCCAGAGTAATAACTGTATGACTGTTCTGCAGATGCTGTGACCTTAAAGGACGCAAATATAGCATAAGAAAGTACAAATGCAAATACAACATAAGAAGAATATAGCACATATAATATATGTGCCAGCTATCATTTCAGACTGAATGTTAGATCAGCTAAAAGCATTCTGGGAAATTGAACCATCAATAGTAAAGCATACCCGACTCCTGCTATTAGCGTAGTGCATAAGCTTTCCCTCATGTGCAGAATAAATTAGCTTTAAACTTCCTTGCCCAACTTCAATGGTATTGTTTGTACTTCCTTCTGACGTGTAGATGAAGGAAATGGTTGAACTAGGACCTTTATTCAAATCAAAATAAAAAATAATTGAACTTTGTATAATTAAGTTGGTATAATTAAGTTGGAAAAAGCGCTAATATTTACCATAACATACTATCACAAAATTGGCTAACCTGTTTGTTTTGCAATTGAGATGATGTAACTGCTAAAACCAATTGGTGGTACTGACACTGAAAATGCAAGCCAATACTTAATTGTCTGTCTCGGAGATTTACCCAAATATGCTCTAACATAATAATTTCTTATGCTAAAAGTGGCATTTGTTATGGGAAGGAGCTGTGCTTCCACTTTTTTTCCACTAGAGTCCCAAACAGTGACCCCGCCGGCGGAAACCTACAACATATTTGAATCTACATAAGCCTTATGCGTACATTACTTTAAAACAAAATGAATACAACCTTGACAGTCTTCTTTAAATCAAAGACGTTTAATTCTTTTATACTCCAAAGAAAGGATCGAACATAGGACAAGATGACTGTCGTGGCTTCAAGCATCCAACTCCAACATATAAACTTCTTGGTATAAATTGTCTCACAACAGAAGTTACAGCAATCAAACATATGATAATCAACTTGTGAAGAACAAGCAACGTAAATACTTACAGGGATTCTTATTACTTCCTCTCTCTTCCATCCTAGAGGATTATAAATGACAACAACCTATAAAGAAAATTAAATGGATATAAGATGACGAATAATCCGGCTCTCTGATCCTCAATTGCGTCAGCATATATGAATAGATAAAATAATATGCTTACCAAGCTTTTCTCATCAGACAAGACAGCTTCAGATGGAGGACAATAACTTATGTTAAGTAGTGGACACTGCCAACAAATCCACATAAATACAATTTAATAGACATAACTAACAAGGAAAATAATCTGAACAAGGGTGCGCAGGGTTGAAGTTCAATCTCCAATACAGAGTAAGCGCACCCCAAACCAATTTCTTTAAATGAAATTCTAACAAAAAAAAAAAAAGATCTCCTTCGTAATTATTACAACATAAGCATTCAGTTATAAGATTCGTGCTTATCTTTTGAAATTACTTTTTTTTAATGGTCCATACAAGGACGAGTTTACATGGTTTGAAGAAATAACATGAAGATCTGTGCTTATTATTTGATTCACGAAAACATCTTATCTACATCTTATCTACGAGACAAACTTAACTATTTTAAGATTGGTTCTTACATTGAAAAATAACTAATTAGCAAATGATAATGTGTTACTGCTGGAACCAATGGTAATAAATTGTTGGTGTATCTAGGATTATCTAGATACTTAGAAGTTAGTTATGAATCCTAGTTTCTAGGGATTTAGTTCAGTAGGCCAGAAGGTTTATTTTCATTATAAATAAGTTGTAGTATACCGAGTGTTTTTAAGTGAATAAAAATTTTAATGCACAAGTGCAGTGTATTACTGGTTTCCTTCCTTTGTGTGTTCTTTATGGTATCAGAGAGATAAAGAACTAACGTAAAGTTCAAGGAAATCATGGTCAAAATGGCCTTGACAGGGGCAAGCAGAGGCAATGACTCAAAAACCTCTTCAGTGGTTTCTGGTTCTACCTCTACAATTGCTCCCACTACAAACAACGAACAATTCTCCCTGCAAATAACCTCCCACAAGCTGAACGGAAAAAACTTTCTCCAATGGTCTCGCTCCGTACAAATGGTGGTTCGAGGCAAAGGGAAGTACGGATATTTAGATGGATCAATTCCAAAACCGAACTCTTCAGATTCATCTCTTCAAAACTGGGAAATCAACAACTCGATGGTAATGGCGTGGCTCATTCACTCCATGGAAGACAGTATAGGTGACACCTATCTTTTCTACACAACTGCTAAGGAGATTTGGGAGGCAGTTGCTCTCGCCTACTCAGACCTTGAGGATTCGTCACAAATATTTGAACTTTGCAATCGTGCCCGAGATATGAGGCAAGGAAATCAATCTGTCACTCAGTATTTCAATTCCTTGAAAAGACTATGGCAATAATTGGACTTGTTTACTCAACTAGCATGGCGAGATCCTGAAGATGGCATTATGTACAACAAAATGTTAGCAAGGGATCGAGTTTATGATTTTTTAGCTGGGCTTAATAATGAACTAGATGAAGTAAGAGGTCGTCTAGCAGGTACAAGACCGGTTCCATCCATTGATGAAGCCTTTGTTGAAGTCCGTCATGAAGAAAGCCGTAAACGTGTAATGCTTGGCACTTCCCAAGATTTGCATGTGCAGGGAGCTGATTCATCGGCATTAGCATCAAAAACTAAGCCGCGTCCAAGTAAACGGGGACAGGCATGGTGTGACCATTGCCAAAAGCCATACCACACAAGAGACACTTGTTGGAAAATACATGGCAAACCTGCCAATTGGACCCAAAAAAACCGTAGTCGTGATGGGAAAGGATTTCAAGCTTCCAATGACTCTGATCAGGACAAGCAAACCTCACGTGTCACCTTCACCAAAGGACAAATGGAGCATCTCTACAAAGCCTTATCAGGAAATCAGGTCTCGACATCTCTCACGGCTCAGAAAGGAACAACAACTGGTTGTGACCAAAACAACAAAAAGGGAGCCGTGGATAATCGACTCTGGAGCATCTGACCATATGGCGGGTTGTGAACAATTATTCAATTCATATACTCCTAGTCCTGGTAATCATAGAGTTAAAATTGCATATGGATCATATTCAGTTGTTGCTGGGTGTGGTACTGCCAAAATAAGTCCTGAAATCACCCTAAAGGTTGTTCTTCATGTGCCTGATTTATCGTGTAATATTTTATCAATCAGTAAGATTACAAAGGACTTAGATTGCATTGTTAATTTCTCGCCATCCTTCTGTGTTTTTAAGGACCGGACTTCGGGGAGGAGGATTGGCAATGCTAGGGAAATTTCTGGACTTTACTACTTCAAGGACGGCATTTCTATGAGCAACCATGTTCGGATGGTAGTAGGCGATCCTTCTCTTTCTAGAAAACAAAAAATAATGTTGCTGCAACGTCAGCTAGGACATCCAAGTTTTGTATATTTAAAACATCTTTTTCCAATATTATTTCAAAAGTCAGATGTATGCCGATGCGAAGTTTGTCAACTAGCCAAACATACACGTGTGTCCTTCTCTCCTCAACCATATAAGGCCTCAAAACCCTTTGTTCTTGTTCATGGCGATCTTTGGGGACCTTCACGTGTTTTGAGTATTTCTAATAAAAGGTGGTTCACTACGTTCATTGATGATCATACTCGCGTTTGCTGGGTATATCTGTTAAAGAAAAAATCAGAGTTAGAACAAGTTTTTCAATCCTTTCATTCCATGATCAAAACACAGTATAATGAAAATATTCAAATCCTACGTACTGATAATGGAACTGAATTTTTTAACTCTGTTCTTAAAAACTTCCTTGTAAAAAATGGAATGATTCATCAAAGTTCGTGTGTAAATTCACCACAGCAAAATGGGGTGTCGAAACGAAAAAATCGTCACTTGTTAGAAGTAGCACGTTCTCTTTTGTTTACTTCCAACGTCCCTAAAAGATTATGGGGTGATGCCATTCTAACTACCTGTTTCCTAATCAATAGAATGCCTAGTCGTGTTCTACAATTCCATACACCTTTAGAACTGCTTAAAACTTTTTTCCCCCAGTCTCGATCTTTTTCAGAATTAGATTTAAAGGTGTTTGGCTGCTCTGCTTTTGTACATAATCATGATCCCCATCACAGCAAATTAGACCCCAAATCCCATAAGTGTCTTCTTAGGATATTCGTCCACACAAAAGGGGTATAGCTGTTATTGCCCTGAAAAACGTAGGTATTTCATCTCTCGGGATGTTAGTTTTTTCGAAAATCAACCTTTTTTCTCCAAGAATCATCTGCAGGGGGAGATCTTCAATGAAGATGATTCTCGGTTTTGGGAGAATCCAAATGTGGGATCAAGCTATCATAATCCCGATTCAAATTCAAGTTCAAAATACCATGATCTCAATTCTAATTTCATTTTGAGTCGTCCTAGATTTGGGGGTTGGGAATTTTTCTGGAATATCTCTCCACAACATCAGGAAACTCTAAGTGAATCTTCTTTGAAATCCCGTAGCCCAGAAAAATCAGGTATCAAATCAGCCAAATCAAGTCACTGATCTGCATAGTCCATCTTTTGTGGAACCAAATCAAACAGATCTTGAAATCTCAACTTACCCGAGTTCCAATTCAAAACCTCCAAGTTCGAATCAACAAGAATCTAACAAGAACTCAAATGTTCCACAAATAATCCCAAACAACCCGAAACTACCTGAGACAAATCCTAATTTTAAAATATCTAACCCCATTGAAAATTTAAAAAATCTTGAATTAACCAGAGATTCGGATCAGGTTGTACCTAGCAACAGTGGAAAAATTCTAGAAAAGGAGGGGCGTCTCCAACCATTCGGGCTAACTTACTCACAGAAAAATTGTCCAAAAAAGGGGGAGTCTCCAAAAATTCCTAGTAACCAAGAATCTAATCCGACGTCTGGCCCAATCACAAATTTGGCAGATATTGATATTCCTGTGGCAGTGAGAAAAGGAACAAGGTCTTGTACTCAACATCCCATCTCCAATTTTATATCCTATAATCATCTGTCTAAATCTATTCAAGCACTCGTAGTAAATATATCAGAAACGAAGGTCTCGACTACAATTCAGGAGGCTTTGGAAGACTCAAACTGGAAGGCAGCAGTTCTAGAAGAAATGCATGCTTTAGAAAAAACAGGAACTTGGGAAATCATTCAAAAACCACAAGGAAAAATACCAATTGGGTGCAAATGGGTTTTCATCGTAAAATACAAAACAGACGGCTCAATTGAGCGCTATAAAGCAAGGTTAGTGGCGAAGGGCTATACTCAAACCTATGGGATAAATTATCAGGAGACATTTGCTCCGGTAGCGAAGATTAATACAGTTCGTGTTTTACTGTCACTCGCTGCAAATTTAGATTGGCCACTCCACCAACTCGACATAAAAAGTGCTTTCTTGAATGGAGATCTAGAAGAGGAAGTTTACATGGACCTACCTCCTGGGTTTGACGAACAAAGTA
>CAMOHE010042794.1:0-55346 GCA_946598075.1 Artocarpus hirsutus | reverse complement strand
TCGTTCTACTTACTAGGATGTGGCTTTGTGTGCTCGTTTCTCCTTTCACCACTAATGGGCTTAGTTGCAAGAAACTGCGCTTTTATAAATTTCTTCCAAAAACATCCTCTATTTCTGAAATAATTGTGAATTATTATTCGAAAAAAAAAAAGAATAAATGTGATCAAGATACTAATTTACGAAAGTGAGCTTAGTTTTCAAGAATAAATTTACGACTTATGAATTTTAGTTTAATAGGCACTCCTAGATCTCAAATATCTAGTCAAAATCATATGCAAATAAAAAAGTAAAAAAATTTTGGCAAAAACTGATATGGATTTAATGGTTTAAAACAAAGCCTTGTTCATAGGATTCTTTTTCATACTCTACAATAGAATTATCCTAATATGTATCTATAAAGTTATAATTGTCAAAACCATGCATGCATAAATCGATTGTAGTTTAAGCTAAAACGCATAAAATGGATCCGTAACATCCATTAAACACCCCTACCAAGAAGTTGAAATGGGATCGATATTTTCTCTAATATTTATATTATTGTTTGTTTTTTCTTTCTTGAGTTCGTTGAATTTTTCTTAATAAAGTTTATTTCGTTCAATTTTAGCCAACTAATGTTTAAAGCGATATTTAGTACAAATTTTTTAAGAAAATTTTAGTATTTTTAAAATTTTACATATCAAAGTTTTTTATTTTTTTTTTCAAAACAAAGTTTTATTATTATTATTAGTTGTAAAATGAAAGAGGTAAAAAATCATATTTCAATAAATCACAAGAATAGATACTAAAAAAATCATAAGAATAGGGATTTTTTCTCGAAATAAATGGGTAGGCAGCTCATACTAAATTGTCTTTCAAAAAAAGACACATTAATGTTCTAAAGTCAGTCGATAGGGAGATTCTTGTTCAAAAATGTCCTCAGGTAGAAGGAATGGTTATACAAATGTAACAAAACCCCTTTGGGTTTTAAGCTTAAAAAAAAAACAAGGAAATTGCAACTAATAGGCCTAAATTTGAAACTTTTGTAAGTAAAGAGCATATTTCTCACAATTAATTAATAAATTATGAGCCATTTTATTTTTTCTTTCCAATTCTATCTTTTTTTTCTCCATAGCCTCTCCATCTCTCTTCTTGCACTTCATGTCTCTCTCCTCATTGTAAAAAAAAAAAAAGGCAGATCCATCGTCATTGCCATCAACGACGATGAAAACTCATGACGCGAATCGATGAGGAAGATGATAAGAGATGGCAAGATCGATGATGGGGAACGTGGTGAGATCGGTGATGAGGAACAGGGCAAGATTAGCTGCGAGGAAGCAATGATTTCGACAATGAAAGATGACGACACCTACGAATCGGCTACGATCAACATTGGGAGACTTGCAAACGATCTAGAGGGCATTGATCTCACATGAGGTTGCCGTTTTCGTCAATGAAGCTATTGCACCTAGGAGTTGTTCGCTAGAGAAGATGGTGCCATTATGACACCTGAGAATTTCTAGTGCATTATATATATAATAATTAAGAAATTATGCTAAGTAATTTATGCACAAATTTTGTGAGTTAAATTTTATGCTCGAAAATTTGTTAAGTATTTTAATAGTATAACGAGTGTCATAAGAATTATCGTTTAAATCTAATTTTTATGACAAATTTAATAAGAATAAATATGGGATTATTAAGATTAAAAATCATGCTATAATCTTAAACAAGGAAAGAGTGATATGAACAAAAGCTAGAAAATTCAATTGTTGTAAAAGATGTTGCAATAAATTTTAAGATGGAAATACAGTAAAAGAAAAATGTTGTATGAAAATATGAAATTTATACAATATAAAAGCTAAGCAGTATATAAATCAGGCAGTATGAGACATGCAGTGTATAGATACACTAAAAAAGTTGTGGTATGGAATTTACGCCGATAAAGAAATGTTGTGTAGAAATTAGACTGTATAAAGTTAAGCAGTATAAGAATTACACTGTGTGAATGATGTGGAACCTACTTGATGACACCCAAAAGGTGGAAAAATTCCACCTCTCCCCTTATGATGGCCGGTTGTGATAAGTGGTGGAGCTAAGTTTTTAAATTTCAATTTTGGCCCAAATTTAACAATTTTGCAAACTAGGACTGAAGCAATAAAGATGACTATGTGTTGTCATCTTTTGCACAAAAGGTGGGAAAAGGCCACATCCTCCCTTGCTTGGACCCTGTTTTGGCATTCCATTTAAAGTGATTTTTTCTTCTCATTTTAGTCCTAATGAGGTATTAATACTTGTCAAAGTTACTAGGAGGAAAAATCACACTTTGTCCTCATCAATTTCATGCACAACTTGAAGCAAAACAACCCATCTTCTTCCCTCAAAAACCAGCCATGTCTACCTTCTATCTTTCTCAATATTTTGCTTAAACACAACCTCCAATCAAGCTTAAAAGCAAGTTCAAGTGGGTTAGTGTAAGATTAGCCACTTTTGGAGGTAGAAATCCAAACTTTTTTTTTAGGGATTTTAGTGATTTTTTTGTAGCTTTGGATGAGTTTTTGATGAGGATTTCGCTATGGTTTATTTAGAAGGAATAGCAAGGTTTAAAGCATCAAAGAAGAAGTGCAAAAAGCTTGAGAAATCTCATCATAAGAACCCAAATCTTAGTCTTGAAAGTTTGTTGATTTTCATGGGTTCTATGATTGGTTTTGTAATATATTAGACTACGGCATGTTAAAAGGATATTATGGTATAATTGTATGGTATGTCATAAGGATGATGATGATGCAAACATAAGAACTAAGGTTTTAAGCTCAAAATGAAAAAGTATGACAAACCTAGTCATAACACCAAGTTTGGACAGTTTAGGTGTTTAATAAAATGATTTTGGATCATGGTATGAAAAGAAAATGTTATGACATGTTTGTTTAAGTGTTATGTTGATACTGATGTGCTTGAAAGGTTTAAAAGGGATTAAGATCAAGGAAATAGGTTAAGAACGGAATATGGAGTAAAAGTATATTTAAGAGAATACTTGAAAGATTTAAGTGTTTGAGGCCCTTAAAGGCCAAATAGTTTTCTACGTTCAACATGACATTTATTGGAAATATTGAGCTGGACAACTTTTGTGAAGAAATCCTGCTTGTATTCTAATCGGAACAAGCTAAAAAAATTGGTTTTCGTACTACCATCCAAAAATATATGAAAATGAATGATTCTAACAAACCACTAAAGTTATAGATCTCATTGAAACCGTTAAGGATCACGAACAGTTTGCAAAACGCACCAATTTTAAGTTCTGAATTTTATGAGATTTAGTTAAAAAATTTCAAAACGGTAAAATGATAAAAACTTTTTGAAATTGTTTAAGTTTGACCAAGGCGCTTTTGTAAGTTTTAATGCTTGTGAAAAACTGGATGCTTTGGTATTAGATAGTTTTTTTTAGTCTCGAGGACAAAAATGTCAAAATTTATGTTTTGGGACAAAAGCATAAAAATGTGTAGAATGAGAATTTCCACTATGTAAAAATGGTTTTCTATACGATTATAGGCAACAAGTAATTTTACATTTGAAAGCCCAAATGAAATGTAATTTACTAAGGAAAAATTGTTAAAGGCGAAAACATTAAGATTTTCATATTACAATTCAAAACCATAAATTTTTGATAAAATAGATTTTTTCGCGAAACAAAAACCTATGTTTTGTTTTTATCAACATTACGAGTTGCAAGGAAATGTGAGTTTTGGTTTAAAAAGGCTTCAAGAGTTTTTTAAGGCCTAACAATAGCAAAATGGCCAAAATGGACCCCTAAAACACTCAATTTAGGAAAATGTCATTTAGTAAAAAATTTTCTGTAACCCTTAAGTATCAAGATGGTAAAATAAAATAAGAAGTTTATTAAAGTTACGTGACAAGTGAAAATTCCATCAAGACTAAAATTGTCATTTTTATATAACGGCTAAAACAAAGATCGAGTATTCCGAATTAATGAAACGCCCTTAGATAGAAAATGTTATGTACCACATTTAAGTAATGAACCCATCAAGAAAGATAGGAAATTTGGTCAATAATGTTCAAGTTAAGTAATAGAGAAATGAACCAATAAGTAACGAGGCTAAGTAAAAACGAATGAACATCTAATGTATAAGTTCTGTTACCGATCGAATAAGTCGATAATAAAAAAGTTAGCTATTAATCGGGTTTCATTTGAATATAATACAAAAGATGACTAATAGAAGAAAAGTAATAAAGATGGAATGCTAGAGCGTTAAACAGGTAAGTCTCAAACTCTAACCTATGATATTACAAAAATAATTTCCAAACATTTTATATATGTTTGAAATGTGTTGCATTTGTTATGCATATTTTAAAGACCAAGTCATGATTTGTGATATGTATGCATATGTTATGTTTACTACTTCGGACACTAAGTTATGTCATACATAATGTTCACTAAGATTACCAAATCAATAGTCTAGACCCTCAAGCTACAGGTAAGTAAGTATCATATCAGCCTCCTTAATATAAAGTTTAAAAGTTATGTTAAAGTATGACCTTGTTGTTTAATGCTCTTAAATCTCTTACAAGGGAAGCAACATGTATGTTACAGATATGATCTTATGATTGATGTTATTGGTACTAACATTTAAGCTCATATGTTTAAGTAAGGTAAGAATGATGATAAGAAGTTTATAATTAAATATCATAAATGAACATAAATAGAATCATGCATTGTAGTCTTGCTTGCATTCCTTTCCATGATATGTTTATGAAAAATATTTTAAGAAATGTTTACTAGAAATGTTTATGAAAACATTTTATAAAAAATGTTTACAGAGTTCATGAAGAAAGTTTTATGAGAAAAGTTTAAAAGCAATGTTTTATAATAAATGTTTTGTTAGATTATGTTTGAACTTTCTAAACGAAATTTCATTACAAGTTTTTTCATGCTGTAGATAGTTTTATAGAAGACTAGCACAACTAGTTGAAGAGCTCGGTGTTGTGGTGGCAAATTCGATAATTAGGTATGGATGTCAATACAGTAGTTTCTATTGTCCAAGAAAAAAGATTTTGCTGTTTTAACGAAAAGTTTTTCTTGTTTGAGAAAGATATTTCTAAAAGCTTTAAGAAAGTATATGTTTAAATAAATGTATTATAAGAAATGTTTTACGAAATACATTCCAAAGATTTATTTTATCAAATATTTTAAATGACTGCAAAGTTATATTTAGAATTTATTTTTCAATTTACGTTGTAACAAAACTTGCAACAGTGTCAAGTATATTTTTTGTCCCAATGATTTCAAATATATTTTAAAGCATGTGAAAAAAATATATCTAGCATTTTTTTTACTTGTTAGTAAAAATTAAGAAAGCTATGCTGTTTAAGAAAGTTAAGTAATGGCTCAAAAAGGCGGGTCATTATAGCCATCGTATGAGAGATCCTTTCCTCAGAGTTGTCATATTGGAAAGTCGTCAGCATAGGTGGTGATGACCACATTCGAAAAGGAACAAACGAGCACACAAGCAGAAGAGAGGAAAGAGAAAAAAGGAGTGAGAGGAAGAGAAAAATTGGTATAGGAACGGGGTATTTTAGTCATTATAGTATTTTAGTCATTATAGTATTTGATTAATGTGGAATTAAAGGCAGATGGCCTATTTATTAACCCTTCATAAATTTGGCCTATTATTTTTTATTCTTCTATTAGTTTGGCCTATTTCCCTCATTGTCCAAAAAAAATTAAATTTCATTTGGTCAAAAAAATAGCAGTGCGATCTGTTATATTGGTTTCACTCATTTTAGCCAATGATGAAAATGTCTCCAACATGTCTACGACAATATTTATATTTTAAAGTCTCGACATGAATATCGAGGAGAAGGATTTTTCTTGCGAGATGCTTGTAAAATATCCACAATATCCAAAATTATCCTCAACATCAATAAATATCCATGAAAATCTAAAATATTTTTTAAAGCATCTACAAAATATTAGAAAACGCAAGGCAATTTATCTTTTTTCTTTTTTCTTTTTTTTCACAAAAATCAATTTTATAGGACTTATTATTATTATTTTTCAATAAAACGTAACATTTTCAACCTAAAAAATTTTTGCTTTTTAAATGAATAATTGAGATCTTCACATTCAAAATTTAGAATTTTGGCAATGGAATTTATTTTTAATTTTATGCTTTTTTAAAAATATATATATTCATAACTTCAATCTTTTTTTCAAAGAATATATTTATGAGATTTTGTTACTTTTTCTTCTACAAAGTTTAAAGCTTTATATCATCTAGACGTAGATGTAATATATTTCTACTATTTATTTATTAGTGGGAACTATTATTGTTCCTTATCCAATATATCTGTATGGTTGTTATTTTATTATATTATTGTTTTTAATGAGTATATAAAATAGTATTAAATTCATAAACAATATATAGTTATGATGATTTCTATTTTTACTACGAGATAGAACTCATATATTAGAAAAATAATAATAATTATTTAGGTTGTTAACTTATTCCAAATTAAATAATATTGATTTTTTTTTAGTATTTCTTAAAGTTTTAAGAAAAAATTTTAAGGTTTTTTTTAAGATATTTGTCTTTCATAAAATATCTACCAATATCGACAATTCTATAGATATTATTCGTAAATTAAAATCTGGACAACTACATCAACATTAACATTTTTGCCTTCATTTTGGCAGCTTTAAAATTCGTGCTAGTCCCATAAATTAACATGAATCTGTACATTAAAATGCTTAGACCATCAGTGATTTGTTATGTTGGTTGCTAAAAAATTGGCAACGAAATACTCAGTGGAACTAAATTAAATCATTTTAGTTTCCCAAAGTTTCACTTGATTGGCATTTTCTTATAAAAACACCGCATCATTGTTGTGGAACATAATCAAGGATAAAATATTTTATCCACGAAAATATCAATAGAAATAACCACATGGATGAAAATTGATCTAAAATATAAAGAGTCATGCTAAACACTTTATTTTTAAATGAAATTTTGATAAATTCTAAAAATGTTAATGTTGCATAAATTAAATGAAACTTTTAACTAAAAAAGGCAAGCATGTGATAAATATGCATAATAAAAAGTGATCATAGTACAATAAATAATAAGAATGCTTTCCAAAATTAATTAAGTAAGATAGTTAAAAGTCAACCCAATACAAGTATTTTACATCCCTAGTTTCATACAAGATTAAAAAATATGTATCAAAATAAGTTTTTAGGCTCTTCAAAAAAAAAAGGAGCATCTAGGAGGTTTAAAGGCATTTGGAATACCTTTTTGGTTAGACAATATTGATATTTAGATATAGATTTTGAATAGTTTCTTACATATTTTCAAATATGCCATGCATATGAAGTTTATAGCAGTAAAAAATAAATTAAAAAGAATAAATATAAGGCTCAGATATCTAGTCCATATTTCGCCAATATTTTGTTGAAAATTTCTATAAAATTTCTCGATATATTGTCATTTGACGCTACAATTTTTGCAGAAATCAATATTTCTATCAAAATATTGATATTTACAAATATTTTTACTGAAATTTCTAGATATTTTGAGAATACGGTATGTTTGTTTTAGTATCAATCTTTCGAAAAATGTAAAAGTTTTTGTGAAAATATCGATGAAAATATCCATTTTAAATCCTAAAATATAATCATGTACTATTAAACTAATACATGACTAACTTCATCAGGTACGTCTTAAAAATTAAAATAATACATGATTGACATTTTCCTATATTGTGTTGTGTTCCTCTCGTTTTGGCTTGTTCAAGAATCCAGCTTATTATCACAACATAAAAATAAAAATTTAATTCTGTTGTGTACATCTTACAAACTTTACAACATCATCTGCAGTTTCGTCCAAAAAAGTATGACATTTAATATGTTGCATTTCGACTAATTACCATTTTTTTTTCAATTTCTCTCTCTCTCTCTTTTTTTTTTTTTTGGGGAAGAAATCGTCTTTCGGCATTTTATATTTACTTACATTTATTTTGCAATAAAATGCGACTAGTCTACAAACTAGTGAAATATAAATTTTAGAATAATGTTTAGAGGCACTGTGGTACCAAACATTAGTAAAAGGTTGTCCCTATTTATAGGTTTTGTGGTGTGGATGGTGTTAAGCACGATCGATACCTTATAGCAATACTCTAAATTCTAGAGTTGTTAACACTAATGACCTATAAACTTTAAGGTTTCTTCTATTTTATTTTTGAACTTTAAAAATCATCACTTTATTTTTTGAACTTTTAAACTCCTCACTTTGCTATTTGAATTTTAAAAATCACCACATTATCTCATGAACTTTAAAAATTTCTCACTTTGTCCTTTGAACTTCCATTTTATTTTTTTATGAAGCTCATGTGATTCGCACATGGGTCATCTATAAGGGCAAAAATAATATTTTATCACTCTCAATTTTTTTTTTTTTTTTATGTTTGCACTCATCTAAGTTTTTTTTTTTTTTTTTTTGTTTTTATCTTAACTTTCATTTAGAAAAAAGTTTGTCTGCATTTTTCTTCTCATCTTTAATGCTAACTCATTTAATAAGTCGATATTATTCGTTGGTATTTAAATTTGACTAATAAAGAGGATGAGTTATGCATTAAAGATGAAAAGATATTGACGAACAATATCGACTTATTAAATAAGAGTTCATTAGACATGAAAAGAAATGTACATACAAGCCCTACCTAAAGGAGAATTCAGACTAAAAAAAAGCCCATAGTGAGTACAAACTTGAAACAAAACTTAGACGGTGAGAAAACCTCATTTTTGCCCTTACAGGTAACCTATGTATAAATCATATAAGCTTAATTCTATATACTTGAACAGAAAATCAGAGGTTTAAAGAGCAAAGTAATGATTTTTGAAGTTCAAGAGACAAAGTGAGGGAGACCCCAAAGTTTAAAGTCTATTGGCGTTAATTAACCCTAACTTCTAAGTATTTTATTAACATTTCTCCGATTTTTTTCCGCTTCATTTGTGCGTTTACATGTGCTCGTGTGTAAAAGGAAATGAGTTGTTTACTTTTTTATTCCTTGTGTTTTATGTTTATTTAAAAAACATACCTTTAATTTTTATTCTCATCAAACATGTACCACTAAATTAGAGGTAATCAATAAATTTATATTTATTTTTTGGTCCACTCTTGATTTTGGTCAAGAAAACAACCAAAATTCCCTTAAAATAAAAATAAAAATAAGAACTAAATACTCCGAAAATAATAATATAAACAACAAAACCTTAATAAGTTTTTCGTTGAATATCCCTAATATCGACGGCCCAGCCTAGGGAGCCGCCCCTATCGTCGCCTCAACCAGCGAGCCTACCCCTATTGCCGCCCAACGCCACATCAGCCCACTCCTCCGTGGCAACGTCAAAATTTTCTTGTGGAGGATTAACAATTGGCACCGTGGACAAAGACTCCCATGGTGAGGCTATTAATACCACAGCGGAGGTGTAAGGAAAGATCTCAATGAGGGTGCAGACATGGTTAATTACACTTATTATTATTGGTTTCAGCGAGCTTCATCTGGTGGTTTGCTTGATTTGAGTTGGATATTTTGATGGGGTTAATGGCTTCCCATGTTTTCTTTTACTATTATTTATTTCTAAATAATGGCTTCTCAATTGATTTTTCTGATTAACAAAGAAGAAGTGGTACTGCTTGCCTGACTTGAGTTTGTTGTTTTGAAGGGGTTTATGGCTTCCCCTGTTAATTTGTCTGATAAACAGATTTTTTTTTAATGTTTTGGACTTTTTAACTTTTTAAATTTTTTAAATTTTATCTACAAGGGTATTTGCGTCAATTTTTGATCAAAACTACCTGCTTGATGAGAACAAGTACAAATTTATATGTTAACTCTAATATAATGATATAAATTTGATGAGATAAAAAATCATGGGTATACTTTTTGAATAAGCATAACAAACATGATATAAAAGGAAAATAACACGAAGGAATTATAACTTCCCCTCCATTTCCTTTTCCTTGACCATCCAATCAAAAGCACATTTCATTGCATTTCGAATCGTTTAATGAGATGCCCATTGAAGAAAGTACAATGACCAGTCACGTTGTCCTCCATTTTGAATTGAAATACCAAATATACCCAAAAAAAATACATAATTGTACGAGTCCGAGTTGAGTTGCAAAACAATACGATTCACTACTTCGTAACTCAAGACACTGCCTCAAAATTCAATGTCACATATATAATGAGAAAATATGAATTTTACTCATCAAAAATTAAAATGAAAGAGGAAAAAGAAAAAGCATATAATGCTAACAGGGGGTGAGGCATTCGGATGAGCCCTACCATGTAAACAATGAAGCAAGAAGGTCCCTTTGCAAACTAACCTAACCCCCCCGAAACCTTAAAAATTCTAAACGTTTGTGAAAAGCATGTTTTCTCTACAGAATGCAGGTTCCATTGTTGGAAAGTCCTCCGCT
Source organism: Artocarpus hirsutus (assembly GCA_946598075.1). Classification (NCBI taxonomy): domain Eukaryota; kingdom Viridiplantae; phylum Streptophyta; class Magnoliopsida; order Rosales; family Moraceae; genus Artocarpus; species Artocarpus hirsutus. The sequence continues at coordinate 44,874 of CAMOHE010042794.1, read as the reverse complement.
ACCTATCTCATGGAGAAAATGAAAGGGCCTCTAAATCTGACAAAACACTCATACAACTAACCGCTGGCCACAATCTCATGGATGGCATCGCTGACATTCTCATCCTCAGATCTGACGGCGAGTTTCATTGCAACCTCCTTCGAACTGTCAATCCCGAAAGACAAACGCACTAGCACCTTCACGTTGCCTATGTACACACCAGATAGCAGAGTTGTGTGTGACCTTGAGTTGTTGGGAACAACTTCCGTGCCCTGAAACAAAGCACAAGGAAAGCCAAATCATAACAGCTTTCTTGAAAGTAATTCAATGATGATGCAGAACAACCACTAGCAACTGTGTCGGAAGAAAATTTAGATGCATATAGCACTTTGAACAGTCTAATAGCATATTCAATCTGTCAATGACAACCTAGGAAAGTAACAATTTCACTGCATTGCAGTTTGATAAAAGTAACACTTATTCATACACGATCATTTTTAGTTAAATTGTTCATTGCTGCATAATGGTTCAAGCAGATAGGAGCTCACCTTTTGTTTGATAAAACAAGTAACCTCAATATATGGGCTCTAGAAAACAGTGTCATAGAACCTTTCTATGTTTCCCTAATAATAAATAATACATCCAATCTAATATAGAAATAAATAGGAATAGCCGTAATCTATCTACATTTCAGTGGAACGACAATGCAAGACACGATCAAACTTACCTCGCAGGGCTGCATTCCCAGAAGGTTGATCACGGCACTAACAGCTTCAGCCAGGCTCTCCCTTGGGCCAAGGCCATATTCATCTACTCGCTCACCTTCAGGGTCCATGCTTTCCCACGCATTTCTAAAATTGGAGACTGGAACTTTTAGCATGTAATCTGCTGCAACAACCTCAAGGTCCTCCAGCTGGTACTCGTCCTCTACACCGTCTTCCTCTGCCTCACCCATGCTCAGATCAACCTGAAGAATCAAGGTACAGAGAGGAGAGATGATAGACATCATCAAAGGAGTGAAAAGAACTAGATTAAAAGGACCTAATTAAATTGAAGGTACAGAGAGAATAGAGATGATAGACATGATTTGAAAAAAAAAAAAGGGGGAAGAACTAGCTTACCTCTTTAACAATGAATCTCAACGTGTTCGAGAATTTTCCAACAGCAGGGACTCCTGGAGGCTTCTCAAGTGCCACAAAAGTCTGTCCAGGTGTATCATAGGGAAGAGATGTGAGAGGCTTGGTTCCTACTTCAGAAAATTCCTCGGCTTCCGAAGCATCCACCATCACAGTGACCTAAAAATGGATGGGAACATCTACTTAAGGAAAGGGAAAAAAAGAAATTCTCAATTAGAGTTGCGAAATATAAGGCATGGCCTTCTATGGTTATTACATTTTCCAGCAATTGCTCTGGGATTGTATTGGTGCAGTTATACTGGACCACAACATGGCTGTCAAAGATATGCTTAACAGCATTAACCGCGTATTCAGTTTCTGCCTCCGTAAGCTCCACAGGTGCTGAGGACTGGTCAATTAAATAGGAAACAGAATGAGTACTTCAATACCAGTAAAAAGTGTACTTTAAAGTGCACGTGAAGCTTGGGGAAAAAATTCAGGACATAGAACCTTGAATAGCTTTCCGAAGCTTGAAAACTCTGGAATAGACGAAAGCAACTTCTCATAAGCATCAACTGTGGATGGAGGACCACTTGGAGGAGCACCTGTAGTTTGTTTTTTACCAGGAGCTTTCTTCTCTGCAAGTGGCTGAGACTTAATCTCCTGGGGTACAGAGTTAATGTCAAAAGGCACTTCTGAAGGCTCCTGTAACATATTGAAAACATAGTTGGAACATGAGATAACAGCCTTTAGCACAGAATGCTGAAGGGGACCAGGATAACTCACATAGTCTTTCAAACTTGTCTCCAGATTGACAAGTGGGACATCCAGAGATCCGAAGAGGAAGTCCTTAACATCTTTGTCTGTTTCGACGATAGCACCATCTCCTCCAAGTGTATTCAGATAAAGAGTTGCCCTATCACGAACCTGGAATCGTAAATCACTCACAGCCGTTACCCTAATATCGTGAAGTGAATGCTCATCCACAAATTTAATATTTTGGAATGGAAAAAACAGAGGTACTTATTGGCTTTCCAAAGCGTAAAAACATGATGAACCAGGAAAATAAACACAAAAAACACTACATGCACACCCTGACGTCATATATTATATAACTCAAACGTAGCATAGCCCAAAATTTGTTATGTTGAAAGGAACTCACCTCATCATCACTATCAAAGAGACATCGCCTCAGAAGAACGAAAATTCGGGGCTGAAGCAGAGGAAATATGAACATTTCCAACTCATATCAGTTACTGAATCAAAAAGAAAAGACATTGAGCAAAAGGGGAAAAAAAAATCAAAAAGGCCGAACCTTCAAGGAATCAACCAAAGCACCAAACTTTGCCAATGTGCTCACGGCAGCGGCCCGGACAGTTGCATTCTCAAGATGTACTCGATTGTAGATATACCGGATATATTTGCTAGGATCAGAGGTTTTTGGCCCTTCAATACCCAAAAAGTGAAGTATCTACAATATCAAAATTACAGTAGTGGAATGGACGTTAAAGGGTAGTTCATTAGCATGTAGAGCTAAAGAAATAGTTTAGCAAAAGATACATAAAAGTCCTGACTCCTACCTGTGTGGAAAGATAGGTGAATTCACAATCTTCAATGAACTCGCAAAGATGAAGCAAACCACTTTCTTTTGCATCAGGGATATCACTAATGAGGATCACAATTGAGTCAACAATTGCCTTTTTGTACTCAAAACCACCTTCTTCCCTGAGAATGTTGCTTAGGAAGTTCATCCTGTTGACAAGTTGAAAATCAGAACAAGAAATGTTAACCTCTTTCATTCATAGGAGTAAAAATAAGATCACCAAAATTAATTCATATATAATGTAGAAAATGTACAAATCACTCACAAAGATCTGTATTTCAACGGAAACTTCAAGCACAATGATCTTATTGCTTCCACCACGACAATTTTGAACTCGTCAGCAATTTCAGTCATAAAATTAGTTATCTGCTTCATCAAGCGATCCACGCTTGATTCATTCCCTGTCTTCAAAAGTGTGGTAATTGCAAGAGTGGCAATGCTTCTGTTGGAGTCAGATATTAAACTCTCCATATCGATGTTGCAGTTTGTGACAGCCATTGGATGTGTCATTGCCACCTGCGAATTGTTGACACTAATTTGTAAAATAAATTTTCAAATAGTTTTTCAGAAATTCTCAGAAACAACTCAAATCTAGAAAATTTACTGCCACAAGTAAAATATGATATAATAGATTCAATAACCCTGTAAAACGTCTCTCATTTTTATAACCCCCTCCTTTCACACTTTATCCAATTTTGTTAACCCAATAACATAAGCGCCTCTGCCTTCAAGTTGCTTTAATATTTCCTCCAACTAAGTAAAAAAGCCAGAATGAAAATTTTTACCATAAGACAGTTTCATAAGAATAAGTAATAGATTTACTAAAAAAAAGAATAAGTAATAGAGTTAGGGGAGCAGGTTGCTTGGGGAGAACCTTGTTCAAAGTGCGCACAGCAGCAAATCTCAACACTGGCTTTGAAGAGCTCAGAAAGAGCTGAAGAACGGTAATTGCCGGAGTCAACTCCCTGTTGGTCACACCATTGAGCTCTGTAATTGCTTTGGCAGCTTCAAAGATTACCATCTCTGCCTTATGGCGTAGACAACTCTCAAGATAATCATAAAATGGACGCTCCCCTGGTTGGGTGTTGCCGCCTGACTCTCGGATAACCTGCATAGTTGTATTTAACAAAAAGATACACACTAATATACACCATTTAGTTACGAACACAGTTTCAGCTAACTAAGCACCTGACTAGTATAACGAATCAATAGGCACTGCGCCAATGGAGAACGAGCAGTTCCCCTTGTCAAGCTAGTAACCAACTTGCTCACTGCCAATCGATCATTCTGCCGTATCTGCAATGTCAAGAAGAATGGAGAACTAGCACGAAGAAACCCATATAATTCCTACGGTAATTTAGCTGAGTTTAAACTTAAGTACTAAACACTCGGGAAAAGGAAACCAGAGTAAAGTAGATAGCAGTTTAAAATCCACTATCAGCATCATACATACCTGTATTATTCATTAATGGATTTCTTACTAGAAAACTATAGCGAAAAACTCCTGTAAGGAGGAAAATACTTTCAACAAGTAAAGATCCTCCACACCAGACTTTTTCTAAGATGGGTTTATCTAAGCTGTATTAATGTACCTAGAAGGTGTACATGAAGGTGTATTAATTGTTTATCTAAGCTGTATTAATGTACCCAGAAGGTGTACATGAGCAGGGTACAAAATTTTTGGTTACGATATTCCTAAGATAAAAAAGGAGGTTCAAACCGTAACTAAAAATAGTTGATAATGAAACTAGAAAAAAGAAAAAACACATCACCCTTTTGTAGTTTCTAATTTGCTAATGATTTTGAAATATAAGGAACGGAAATTTAATACCAAATACCTAAAAGTTTACAAAATGAACAGTTCAGGAATTCTAAAATAATTAAATAAATAATATACTGAAAACAGGATTGTTTTTGCACTTGATGAAAATAAAATTAGAACTACACGAACCTACATCCATAAACATAGCCTGTCAATGAAAGAAAAGGAACAATGATGCAATTATAGAAGGGGGACAAAATGTTAATCAAGCGAATATGATAAATAAGGAAAGAATTGTTCTTGGTGTTTGGAAGGACCTTAACCAATACTTAAAAAGAGCTTCTCCACAATACATGCTAACATACTAGAATTGGGCTTACGTGGTCAAATCAACCTAAGAATTGGGTTTCTTTCCAAGAACTTACCCCTCAAATTCCTAATAAGCTTGTGACACATAAGTAAAGAAAAAAACCAGCCTACCTGGTGGAGCAAAGCCAGTGCATGGAACTGTACAAGAGCCGCTCTTGATTGAACCGCTTCTTGAACCTCATTGCTCCATCTTTTCACAATTTCTGGGTTTGTCTGTCCGTATATGGAGAGATGTCAGATGAAAAGATAACCTAAATATGCAAAAGGAATACAACAAGAGCACCTGGAGCAAATGGATGCCACTAACTAAGGCGGCACTTGCAACCACAGGATTTTTATCAACAATGGCTTGTTTCAAGTATCGCTCAATCTGAGTAAGAAGAGTTCCATCTGTAATTCGACAAAGCACACGAATGGCATTTGCCCGATACATATCAGTTTTACTGTTCATATCCTTCATAAGTGAGCTCGTCACGATAATAACCTATCATTGGCACCAACATGAGCAAAATTCAGTTCCAACTTTTGCACAAGCAACCATAAAAAAATAAAGACGAAAGAAAATTATGACCCTTAGCATAGCCTGTCTCACCTCATCTGCGGAGGGCGAGAGCTCCTTTATCATTAGATAAACCATCCTCCTGAGTCCTATATCTCTCGACTGGAAAAGCTTTGTCACAGCAAAGAAAACCTCCGTAGCTTCAATCTATTCATTTGATTCACAAACAAATCAATAGATATCACAATACACAATAGCATTATTCTGTAATCTATTATCTAAAATAAAAAATCGTTAAAAATAGAGAGAAATCAGGTCAATCTTATACTATAGTAAGTCGGCAGAAAAAGCATGGATCTCAGTGTATAAGAAACCTGACCTTTGTAAAGGTTTCTCCCTGATTCAGCAGATACAAAAGCTTGGTAATAACCTGAATCAACACGGAATACCCAAATCAGTTCTGAACAACAAAGAAGAGAATAGGAAAAATGCAAGTGATTTTTCAGGTGGGGGGAAAAAGAAATAACCTGCGAGCATCTTCTCGCATCTAGTTGAGGATCATTGAATACTCTAGCTTCCTGGAGAACAGCACCCTTCTCGATCCCCAAGAAGGGAGAGTAATCCACTGCAAAACCAATAAACATACCAATTTTGCATCAAAACAATGTTTCTTTTAACATTTAAATGACAATTTAATCATCATTATTTTCAAACGAGAGTTGAACCAAACGAAAGACGCTACAAGATCTAAATCACTAAACTTAGCACCTTGAATCGAGACGAACCAAGAATAATAAGCACGTAATTCAAATAAAATTCTACATTGTGATTTACGAGCGATGTAACTGAGAAATGACTCAGATCAACCAAAAACGAACCAGATTAAGAACAGATAAACCCCAAATTCACTCGAATCTAATGACGATTAAGACAGAAACTGCGTAAGCGACGAGATCTGAGGAACGAGCCTCTGATTTTTAGCAGTTGCGAAAATGGAAACGAGAATTGAACAGAAATCGAAATAGAAACGGGAAATTCAGATCGAGAAACGAGAGCTGTACCTTCGTCATCGCGATCGTCGTCTTTCTTGATCAGAGGCTGAGCCATGGCCGGGGAGAAATTGATGTTCTAGATAGATCTAGAAGGAATTTTTACGGAATGGCTCTGGAGAAGAAGAAGGAACACAGCAGAGTTAAGGTGTTTTTGAAGAGGAGCGGTTGGTTGGTTCGAAGAAGAATTTTTTAGAAGGGAAGACCCAGAGCAAAAGAGGGCTTGGATGGTGAGGAACGGCTACGATTCTCTGGGGACCAAAAAAATGTTGTATAAGTTGGTTTGCCAACCAGAGTACGCCACTTCAGAAGATGACATGCAACCCAACAGATTAAATTTCCTAAAGCCCTTGAATCAGGCTTATTTGTAATTTCACCTAGGCCAAGTTTTGGGGAATTTTGAAAAAAATGTCAAAGAAAATTTAAAAATAAGTAAATGACTTTTTTTTTTTTTACACTAAAAAAATATTTTTTTGAGCACCAAAATTATCCCAGTTTTTTTCAAAGAAAAGAGAAAAATGACTGTATCGAGGAGAGCGACCTAACTAGGGTAGAAACAAAAAAAACTAAAACTATTTTGATGCCCGAAAAGCTAGTTTTTTAATGCCTAAAAACAAAAAAAAAAGACCATTGACCAAATAAAATTTTTTTTAAAAAGTCATTTTTCAAAAAACCCCCTGAGTTTTGATGGTTTTTTTTTTTCTTTTTTAAGAGAAATGGCTCCTCTTCGAATTTAAGCAAAAATTCAAGCTTTGGATTTACATACAAATCCAAATCACCTATAAATTTTGGCATAAATTCAATGACGTATAAAAAGTTGTGACATGTCATCTAATTTTTTATCAGGAAATTCAAACCAATAGGTTAATTGTTAAGATTATTTGAAGAAAGTAACTTCTTTACCATAGAAATTAATAAGTCAAATTTAGTTTTAAATATTTAGTTTTTTAATTTTACCCTATCTTGTCATTTTTTTTATATAAGCGAAGGAGAAATGCAACATACTTTTGAATGGAGCTAAGCATGACTCGAACCCCTCAACCTATGGTTAAGGTAGAGGGACTTACAACCAACGAAGCTGTCCTCACTTGTCTTATCTTTTTTTTAGTAGTTGATACTGTTGCCTTTGAAATTGTGACATATTTTTAATTTGCTCAGTAACAAACCACCCTATTGATAGCAATTTTTGAATGAAATTAACATACTTAAATAGTTCACTAATGACATGAAGGTTCATTTTTATATATTTTAACCTAAATTTGCTATGAATAAAGATTAACATCTTTGATTAAGTAATAATTAAAATAAAAAATTTTGAATTGATTTTTGTTAATATAATTTTAGGTTAGCATTTATACAAAGAAAATTATACTCTTAATTTATGATCTATGTGAAAATCAAATGTCAATTTCATTCAAAAAATTTAAATTGTTATCAATGAGGTGATTTGCTATAAATTTATAAATTCAAGATATAACTTATACAAAATTAAAAATTCAAGAGGCAAATTGTTAATGTGTGACAAGTTCAGACAATTGCTATGCCAAATATCCTTCCTTTTTTCTTCCCAAACTCCCTTCTCCGATTTTTCAAAAAAACAATAAATAAAGAAAAGCTCTTTCTCTCTGGGCACAACCTCCCCCTTTTCTCTCTCCTTCTTTCCCTAACGCCACTCTTCTTCACTCCTTCTCTCTCATCTCTCACTCTTCAATCTTCATCACCAATATGCAATGTCTCCTAGATCTTCAATCTAGCTATTTATGTCTTCAAAAAGACCTAGTTAACCACAATATTGGAAATATGATGATTGACTTTGAGCTTTTCCTTAGTTCCTTACACTCATGGCCAGTGGCAATAAGTATAATATCTTTAACACTCCTCTTCAAAAGTTTATCTAGTGAAGAATATGTTGGAGAATTTGTGTTTAGAGAGAATGGTGGGTATGAAAATCTGAAAATAAAAGAGTGTTTCAGGAGTGTATAAACACTTTTCTTAAAGGTTTTATTTGCTCTGTAACACCCGAGCATTTGCAATACATTAAAAATGCAGCAATTTAAGGATTATGTTAAGATAAAAATACAGTTTAAAAAAATATTGTATTATAATATGAAAAATTATACAGCATTAAAATAATATAGTGTAAAAAAGTACACTGACAAAGTTATGCAATATAAAAATTACACTGTAAAAATAATACAGTGTAAGAATTACACTATTTAAGGTTAAGCAATATAGAAATTAGACTGTTTAAGTTAAAGCAGTATAGGAATAATACTATTTGAAGAATATGGATAAATAAGGAATGCTGTAACAGTAAAAGAATGTACCAACTATATAAGAAAAATAATGTCAGTATAAATTGAGACTATACAAAGTTAGAAATTATTGGAAGTTTATTATGTGATGGATGGAAATAAATATGGGAGGTTATGGGACCTCATGAACTGTATGAAAAAGAATACCAACAGTATAAGAAAAATACTGTCAATATAAACTTAGATTGCGTAAAAAGTTTGATGGATACTCAATGGATTTTGATTGGGCCACCACACCATAAAATGTGGCCCAATCACCTAAAGCCACTCAAGGGAACCCACTTGATTACCATGAGTCAAATGGTGACTCACCACCTTTAAAAAGAAGAGAAAAAGAAAAAGGAAAAGGTGAATACATTCATGGTATAAGAGACCATTTGGTCTCCTACGTGCAAGAAAAAAGAAAAGGAGAGAGAGAAGAACATGAAAAGGAAGAAAGAAAGAAAAGAAAGGAAAGAAAAGGAAAGAAAGAAAGAAAGAAAAGAAAGAAAAAAAATTTATTTTAGTATTTTTCTTACTAAGTAAGGAAGATTACTGTTTAAGTAATATGTTTTAAGTAAGTAGAGTAACTGCTCAAAAAGCCAGGTCGTGAAATGCCTCACTTATTCAAATTTGCTAAAGTGTTTAATGGCTAATTACCCCTAAGATACAACAATCACTTGAACACAATATCTAACAATAATATTATGTTCCAGAACAAGATATGAAACCTATAAAATTCTAGAGATTTAATAATAGATAGCGGTGTCATTTCATAAATAGATACAACCTGTTGAATCCATACAACCCTTTATAAAAAAGTACTTATTTATTTGTAAAGGTATCTCTTCATTTGTAAAGGTACCTACGCATGTATCAATACAACTATTAAAACGGATATGTCTATTGCTAATAAGTATTTAGGTTTATATGAAATCATATAACCAATGAATTTATTGGTTCAAAACAACTCAAAAGACACAATATTTCATGTATCAGCTCGAATGGAGTTGGTGCTGCGGCGCTATGTGCATATAATGATCGAAAAAATCTAAAAATTAATAAGTATAATTAATTAAGGATTTTTTTCATAACTTCATCATGAAGTTAATAAGAAAGTATAAGTTTAGAGCTTATAAGTTCAAGTTTCTGTAAGAACTATGAGAAATTGCAAGAATTTAGTTCAAGGCTAGAAATCTTTTGTAACAGCTAGAAAAATCACAAGTTTAAATCACGACTTAATCATAATTTATAATTATAACTTTTCTTTATTAACGCACATTTTGAAAGTCTTAATAACTATAAGACTTTAGTACTAAATAATGTTGTAAAAGCATAATTTTATGTGCTTTATGTATGAAACATATAATATGATGTGATGTTATGATAGTATACTTAGATAATTAAAAATAATTATTTAGTATGCTAAACTAAGCTTTTATGATTCCATAACTTCATATACAAGTTCAAGCAATAAGAATCTCAAATAGAATATTTAAATTGAGATTAATTGATAAAAAAAAAGGAATTTCAAACTCTGTATAATTATATGAAATTCTTATATGATGTCACTTTAGTTAGAGAAATTTAGATCAATAGTGATCAATAGCTCAAACACTATAATTTAGAAATGATGAGCATAATATCTTTAAATGCAAGATCGATCCTAATTTTGAAGAAGATCACAAGGCATAATAAGAATTTTAAGCCATAAGGATTACTAAAAATTCAACAATTTATGAATCTTATTAAAGACTAAAATATATAGATTACTTGTATATATTTAATATTGTGTTTAAGACAAAAGTTGTTTACTCTAGTATTCAAAAAGAAATTACATAAAAACTTTAATGGCACACTAGTGAGACGGATTTACACATGATTATTTATGAATGTGGTTATATGTTGTGCTTTAGTTTTAATTGTCTTTATGCATGCCTTAGGATCAAGGGTGTGTGGAGCTAACATTAATTGATTCCGAGATTAAAAGATTGTTGATAAGCTTGAAAGGTAGGGATTCTATTACTCATCTTTTTGTGAGGTTTTGATAAATTAAAATTTGATTGTTTTATGTTACAAGATATGTATATGATATTTTGAATGTATATGATTATACTTTAACACAATGACGTAGAACTCGTCCTGTATTATACAGCGAGGAAATATAATGATTTGACACATGTTGTTGTAAATTGAGAAGCATGGTTAGGAAAACTAACTCTATGAATAATGATTGATTATAGAGGAATGGTGAGATGTAAAGAGGGCGACGGTTACGTCTTTGGGTACGAATACCCTAAAAGGTAAAATAAGGGGAGGTGATGACGCTCCCTTGGGTCAAAAGTTACAAAACGTACTATACATGAATCGACTTGGTAAGGACTTGAAGCTTGATGGCCCCTCATTGAAACACCATTGGAATGTTTGAAGGGCGGTCAAGCACGCCTATTTGAGTTTTGATGAGTTAAGTAATACTCTACTGAATGTGGATACTTAAGAATAATGAAAAATTAAAATATTTGCATATATATATATATGTATGAAACTCGGTAATGATTAACTATGGTATCCATGGAATATGATCATAATAAATCTCATAATTTCGATATGATGAAAACTAACTAACCATGCAGATTTAGTGTAAACTTTAAGATGAGTAATGGTTTTCCTTACTAGGCATGTGATGCTCATCCCTATCATATTTACATATCTCAGGTGGAATTCAGCGCAACTTATTTGAAAAAAAATAAGTAACAACACTGCTGGTTTCGTGTTGGAAGATCTTTGTTTATCTGTAACTCGTCTAGATCATGTAAGATTCGTATTACTTTTGTGGTGGCTGTATTAAATTATTTGAAAAATTATACTATGATGATGATGACTATATTTTAATATTGGTGCTACACTAAAACTGTGGTTTGTATTTATAGTTTATTTTTATTTTCTGTTTGAAGACCTATGGGTATTGTTTTATTGTTTTAAATGATGTTAAATTTAAGATTATTTTTATCTATTAAATACTGTTAACCTCCACATGGGGGCGTTACAATAACCCTTTGTGCTCCACCCAAATATTATTCTATATGCTAGAAAGTCATTAATTGTCCATAACATTACTTCATGCATCGTAAAATGTTCATCTTTTGACACATCATAAGTCGACACCCTATTCTTCTATAATTCTTTTAGCTCATCAATTAAGAGTTCTAAATACACATCAATACTTTTACCTCGAGCTTTGTCACTTGGAATTAGTTTTGCCATAAAAAACATGTCTTTTATTCATCTCCACGATGACATATTATACAGCACTAATATAACAAGCTGTACACTATATTTGCCATTAAGATAACCAAATTGGTCGAAACCATCCGTTGCAAGCACTAATCTAACTTTTTTTTTGGGTCCTCTACAAACTATGGATAATCTTTGTCAAATTCCTTCTAAGCCTTAACAATTGCAGGATGTCTAAGCACACCATCAACATTGACATATTTTTCTTTATGCCACCTCATGTCATCACATGCGTGTCGTGACATCAAAAGTCTCTGTAGACGCAAAATAATTCGAAAACGGGTGACAAATGGGACCTTTTTCTACGTCCTTGTGTTGTTTCCAAAATAATGGACAATAATTTTTGCACACATGAATTGTTTCATAGCCCAAACCAAGATCATGCAACATGTGCTTAGCTTCATAATGGGACTTTGGAAGATAAGGACATATTGGAAATACTCTGTTAAGTAATTGAAACACCAAATCAATTGACTTGTTACTCCAATTATTCATCAGCATGATATGCATCAATTCAACAATAAAAAAAGAGAAGGAAATTCCATAAAATCAGTGTAGAGCTTTTTTTTTTTTTTTTTCCTGCTACTTCAAATAGTTCTTTAAATTTATCGGCTTCAAAATTACGTTGCTAATCTACAGTTGTCTCATCAGAATTACTCCCTTAGGGACCTCTTTCAGTTTATCTTATAGTGAAGGTCTCATCTCAGCACTATCATCACGCTCCCCAATGTTTGAAATAACTTCTTTAGGATTATCAAAATTTAAATACTTGTCAGCCTCTCCATGATATACCCAATTCACATACTGTCTTTAGAAACTGTGAAAGCATAAATTTCATTCAACTATTCCTATATCTTGAAAGTAGAAGTTTGCACATTCAGTTCACGGCTAACATGTCTTACTATCGTTGTTCAGGTGATGACGACCGATTGCAATAAAGTTCTTTACTCCATTGGTGTATTCTTGGGACAACTTGTTATTGCTCCTCATCCAATTCTTGTTCATGCTCCCTTTCTTAACTGCTTAAAACCTATCCAAAGTTTGTCGATGGTAAAAACTTAATTCTTATAAATTATGTTAGAGTATGGTGACCCGAATTTAATTTGACCCGACCAGAAAAGCCCGCGGTGTGACAAATTGTGATGAAAAATAAAAGTGAGATTTTTCATGAGATTTGTGGTGGTAGCAGAGGGATCGGGCCGATAGGCTCGATCCCGTAGCCCACCACTAATCTCGCCGGGGGTGTGGGGGCTCCGCTCCTGCGGTACGGACCTGTGTTGTTGGGCCGTTTAATTTATGCTTTTGGGCCCTTAAGGTTTTGCCTATACCTATATATATGATGTATTGCGTTAGGGCTTGTTCTTACCGAATTTTAAGCCTCCCTAACGCCTTCACTGTAATCTTTACGAGTTTAGTGATTTTCTTCTTTTCTGCCTGTGGTTTTTTTCCCGTTTTGGGTTTTCACGTAAATTCTGTATGTTTTTATTCTTTGTTTCTATCGCATTAATTTTGCAACAAATTATAGATGCATTATTTTTCCCTAGTTTTTTTCCCTTTAGTACCATCAAATTTGTACCTTGGTGCATCAAAAAATGGGACATTTTTCTATATCCTTGTGTTGTTTCCAAAACAGTGCACAAACATTCTTGCACATATAAATTGTTTCATAGCCCAAACTAAGATCATGCAACATACGCTTAGCTTCATAGTGGGATTTTGATAGATTAGGACATATTGGAAATGCTTTGTTAAGTAGTTGAAGTACCGTTTCAATTGACTTGTTACTGCAATTGTTCAACACCTTGGTATGCATCAACTCAACAATAAATGAAAGAGAAAAAAGTACATACAACCAGGATAGAGCCTTTTTTTTTCTGTTTTTTTTTTTTTCTGCTTCTTCAAATAGTTCTTTTCAAATTTATCGGCTCCAAAATTATGTTGCTCATCTGTAATTGTCTCATCAGGATTACTCCCTTGGGTACTTTTCCAGTTGTATCATGGAGTAAAGGTCTCTCTCATCACTATCATCATCCTCCCCCATGTTTGAAACAAGCTCTTCAGGATTATCAAAGTTTAAATTCTCCTCAGCCTCTCCATGATATACCCAATTCACATAATGTCTTGTGAAACCGTGAAAGCATAAATGTTGTTTAACTGTTCTTATACCTTGGAAGTAGAAGTTTTACACATTTAGTGATAGGGTAACGAGCCTCACTATCGTTGTTCAAGTGATGACGAGCAATTATAATAAAGTTCTTTACCCTATTGGTGTATTCTTGAGACAACTTATTATCACTTCTTATCCAATTCTTGTCCAGGCAAGCTTTCTTAACTGCTTTAAACCTATTCAAAGTTCGTCAACAATAAAAACTTAATTCTTATAAATGATACATACATAATTTTTCTCATTGCATTTTTCTAACATGAAAGATTCTTCTCCTTTTCCTATTATTTTTCTTACATTTTCTTACACATAGGTCTATAATTGTGTAGTAAATGTTGCAATAGGTAAATAGTTTAAATTTAAACAAAATAAAAAGGAAACTTTTTTCCTAATATTGTACAAGTATTTAAATCCCTTGAAACTTATATTTATTCTTTCTTGTTAATAAAATGTATAAACACATCAACAAACTCCTGATATATTTAAGTATGCGTACCATGGGAAATTTTCTTTTCCATTTTTCCTTTGATTTTTTTTTTTCAAAATATTAGAATGGACGTAGCTAGTTCTTAAATTAATAAAGCAATAAGTTTCTTTTCTAGAAAAAATTCAATAAGAAAAGTTCATTTTCGAGTAGAATTTTAATGAGAGTAAGAATTAAAAATTTGAATGCATCACTAAATCTGTTCTAATGCATGAATAAATGCCTCTATACCTAATTCATAACTTAGTCATCTTTTTATGAACCATGGGCCGTTTGATATTAATATTTTTAAAATAAGTAAAAATGTTTTTATTTTTAGAAATAAATTTTTTTTAAAAATTATGTTAAAAGTGTTTTTAAAACTTTATTTTAAAAAAATGTGTAAAATATTTTTAAAAATTCTAAAAATAAAAACAAAGGGGCCTATATAATTAAAAATTAAGCAAATAATTTATTTAAGTTTTGGCTACAGGGGAAATCGTTTAAGAAAACTTCAGTTGTTGCTAGTTGTTGGCATAATCTTGTGCAGATGGTTTTGTTACAAAAAGCTGCGGACGTCAGAGGTGATTTGTTGGGTTCAATCAACAGGTGTCCGTATGGAAGGGTTTTTTTTTGGTGGTTTTTACTGTGAATTCTTTGGTTTAGAATGGAGTACTTTATTGTTTTTAGCCATCAAAGTGAGGCATAAATTAATGCTAGAAAAAGCCTGGGCCAGTGGGGAAAACAAATATGGGTAGTAGTATCACAAGCAAAGGACAGTAGCAGACATCTATAAGTGGGTTTTGGTGCTGAAAATTAAAATGAAAAAGTCCAGAAAAAAAATAAGAAAAAAATTCCTTTACTTTCTCTTCCTTCCCTTCTCATCTCTTCATATCATCAGCAGCTAGAATTGTATCATAATACACAGTTCCAAGACAAAAAATGCAGACACATCATCACAGATGCGTACAATTACATTTTTAAACTCAGCCCCAACTTTCCCAGGCGCATCAACCCAAATGGCTTTCCCCAATTAAAAACTAGCTCATTAAGGAAACACTTCTAATTTTTGAAACCGAATATTCTAGACTTTTCCGATTCAAAGGAAGCATGACTTCACGTTCTTGTTTTATGTTTTTCTTTTCTTTTTTTTTAAATGCCTGGCCTCTTCGATTCCAAAGAGAGGAGGGCTTGGGGAGAAGAGAAGTGAGGTTTTAATTTTCTTTTTACAATCTGGGGTGAATAGATTCTAGAAATTCGGCTTCAATTTTGTATAACACTTGAGTCTCGTATTGAAGAAATGGGTAGGAATTCATTTTTTTTCCAAGAAAAAAAACAAATTTTCTTCAAAAAAGAAAGCAAAAGGTTGATATGAGCTTCACACCTGATGAACTTTTTAAGTAGTGTAGAAGGGAAATTTTCCTATTTCAATCTTTTTTTTTTTTTCCTCAGCTTAGGTTTTGATTAGTTAGTGGGGTGATTTCCATGGGTTTAACTTTATTATGCTTTTTTATTGGTTCTAGATTTTAAAACCGAAATTAAAAATTAAAAATTACAAGAGAACTTCTATACACTCTCCCTTTCTAAACCACCTTCTCACTCTCATGCTCTTGCTTCTCTCAGCGACTGTCCCTCGTGATCACCTAGCCTAACAAAACAACTTTCTTGAAATTATTTGCAAAATTTGAGAAAACACACAGCCAACAGAAAAGCATCGTAGTGGTTTGGCGGTCGCTTTGCCATCTTAACCTACCAAACCATCGGACGGGAACTGGAGATGAGCCTCGTCAAGTCATACTGAGAGAAAGACCAAACAATCCTCCACAACCACCACCATGTTGACGACGGAGCTCCTAGCAGAGTCGATTACATCAAAATTCTTACTAAGAAACCCGTCGCCGCCAGCAGTGAGGACTTCCTTCTAGACCACGACGAGAACACCATTGTTGTAGCTGAAGATATACAATATAATATATATCACAGTAAACTGGAACTTTGCAATTCGCCAGCTGCTTTACGCGAGCCCCCCTAACGTAAGAGTGAAGGTTTCAGAGAAAAAAAATGTTAACGTTATAGCCCGAACCTGTGACTGTGACAACAGTTGTGAGGCTATTAATTATCCTAGAAGAACCATAACCGTTGAGATTCATCTTAATGGTCATAGTGCAACTGAAGTTTTGATTTTCCAAAAAATAGGTGATGTAACCTAGATAACCCGTATATATATGTATGTATGTGTGTGTATATATATATATATATGTATATAACCAATTGTGCTTACTTGGATTTGTGGACTAGTGCAATGATAAATAATAGGGTAGATTGAAAAAGTATCGCTTCCGTTAGAGCAAATAACTGAAAATTTAACAAAGTATATAACACAAAAAAAGGGCATAAGTTGTCTTACTTCTTGCACCTGACGGCTTATAAGCAGCAAGGGACCACTTTGAAAACTTCATTTTCTTTCTGTCCAAGTTTTGCTCCAAAAAGCCAAAAAAAACTTCTCCATTTCTGTTCCCAAATTCGTCCCTCTCCTAAACATAATTCTCTTAAGTTTTAGTTAATCCAAATCTCCAAACCATTCTTTGAAACAAGATCAAGTATTTTGGAGATAGTTCAAAATGGTTCTACCGTAAAAATCAAAACTTTGTCTGTTTAAGTTTAAAATAGATCTTTATTGTGGTGTTTTGATCTTGTTAACAAGGAGATTCTAAAGAGTCTTCAGGTTTAAAGAGGGAGATTTTCACTTTGGTCCTCTAGGTAAAAAATTTTGATCAAAAGCTTGTGTTTTTATTCATTATGGTTTGTAACGTATTATTATAAACTTTGATATATAAAGGACTTTATATGGAATGATTATTTTATGTGTTGTGTGGTTGTGGATATGCTTGATAGGTTAAGATTATATTTTTTACACAAAAAAGGCAAGCTTAGTAAGGTTTGTCTTGCAATCCTTTGTTGAACATGTTTTAAACTTAGAGGTCAAACTAGTATTTTTTTTAGCTTAATATGAGATTTATTGAAACGTCGAGATAAACAACTATTGTGAAGAAATTTTCCTTAAATTCCAATTAGATCAAGCAGAAAAACATAGTTTTCAAATTTGACCATGCACAAATTAGGCCAAAACTCCCTCGAGACGATTGATGCTAAAAAAAGCTAAAACATAAAATTTATAGATGTCATTGAAACTATTAACTTTCATGAAGTATGGTTTTCGCCAATTCCACACAAATTTATAATTAGAAATTTTACAAGATTTAATAACAGAATTTCAAACGGTGAAAATAAGAAAGACATTTTAAAATTGTTTGAATTATTCAAGAACCTTTTTGAGAGTTTGAATCCTTGCAAAAAGCTGCACATTATGATATAAAATAGTTTTCCTTTGATGTGGGGGCACAAATGTCAAGATTTTTCTTTCGGCCCAAAACCATGTGCAGTTGGAAATTTACTGGACAAGATGGTTTTATGCACGATATGGACAATGAGTAACTATAGATTTTAAGCCTAAAGAGAGAAACTTTACTAGATCCATTGAAGACAAATCGTCATTTTATAAAACGGCTAAAATAGACCTCTGAACTTATCGAATAAGCTCAATGTTTTTTAAGCAAATAATGAGCAACATTATGAAAAGTTCAACTCGAGTTAAGAGTTGAGTGTTGTTTAAACATGATAGAGAGTCGACTAATCTAAGGAAAGGATTTAATTAGAAACGCTAGCATGAGATCCAAATAAGTTTCAAGCCTTACTTATGACATAAGAACGTGATTTTTTATATGCTTTATTCATTTATGGTTTGCGTTTGTATTTTTTATGCATATTACTTTAGATACCAAGTCATAATAGTACATTCATTGAGTTTATAAGACTGGTAATCCAAAACCTCAAGTTAAGATAATCAAGATAAGATAATTATAATATCGTACCAAGCTCTTCTCAGGTGAGGATATTAAGTTCCTAGACCCACAAGGAGCATCATATCAAGTTAATATACGATCTCGATGTTTAATAATCGGGCATACCTAATACAAACCCTTGGGCCCATGGTTTAGAATAAGTTTAAGAATAAGAATAAGAATAAGATGTTCACAATTAAGCATAATTGGATTGAGCATAAAATGTTTTGTGAGAAATGTTTAGACTTGTTAAGCACAAGCTCATTTAATTCCTTCATGTTGTAGAAAATCTTACTAAGAGGCCAGTATGAATGATTATTGAGTTGGGTACGACAGTAAGACAAATACGATGGTCAAGCTATAGATATTTTTACAGTTTAGATTACATTTTTTGAAAGACCGGTTATTTTATATAGTATATGATGGTCTAGTTGTATGCTGGAATGGCTTTTTTGCAAGACAGTTTGAATATGTGTTTTGTAATTATAAGTAAACAAGTGTTTAAAAATATTTTTGGGGACCTTTAAGAAATATGTTTTTTTTTAAAAAGAAAATCCTGCATTTTTACAAGTAAGATTAAGTTTAAAAAAATAACATTAAATAATGGCTCCAAAATTTGGTTTTCTTTTATGACTAAAAACTTAGTTGCTCATAAATTTGGAACAATTTGGCCCCCAAACTATGTAGTTTGTCTTATTTTAGCCCTTGAATTTCAAATTATAACAAATTACATCACTGAACTATGAAACTTGTCATATTTTGGCCCTTTAATTACTAAATCCATTAAATATTGATGGATTAAGCTGCATATATATAGGCCGGATTGATTAATTATAAATTGATGGTCGAAATTAAATCTTTTTAATCGAATTTCATGTATTTTAGACTTACAAGAAGGGGGTTTTTATAGATAAATTTACAATTGACTTAAATGAATTTTGAGGTTTTCTAGTAATTATTGAATCTAACTAAGTGATGTATTCATTATTTTTCATGTGTGTGACTTTCAACCCCTAGATTTAGTCATAAAAATGACAGTAGGTTCTATTGTTATCTTTATGTTTCTTTTTCATTCCTTTGTAGACATACCCATTCATCTGAGTGTTTTTTTTCCGTATTTCTTCATTTTTTTATTTTAATTCATAATAATACAAACTCAACATAAGTTATATGATGGAGAAAATTTGATAAAACTTCTTGAGAAAAAAAGTAAAACTTTTATTAAAGAACTATAAAAAGAGGAAGAAATAGTAAATTAAACTTATATAATAAAGAAATAAAAATTAAAAATTTTGCTTTTAAAATATATGTTAAAAATGTATATAAACCAAAAGGTCAAAATGGTTATTTGTCTCAATCCATCAATATTTAACAAATATAAAATAGAA
Source organism: Artocarpus hirsutus (assembly GCA_946598075.1). NCBI lineage: Eukaryota > Viridiplantae > Streptophyta > Magnoliopsida > Rosales > Moraceae > Artocarpus > Artocarpus hirsutus. Next base: position 24,993 of record CAMOHE010042794.1, on the reverse strand, counting down.
GGGCCAAAATGAGACAAGTCATAGTTCAGGAAGTGTGATTTGTTTTTAAAGTTCAAGAACCAAAATCAGATAAGTTGCATAGGTTAAGGCTAAAAGTGAAATTTTTGGTTTGATTCTATCAATATTTAATGGATTTAGTTACAAAATGGCTAAAATAGGACAAGTTGAATAGTTAAGAGGCGTGATTTATTATGTTTTAAAATTCAATAGTTAAAATGAGATTAGTTACATAATTTAAGGGCTAAAAATAAAATTAATCAAAAAAATGAATGCAAGACGTGGACACATGAAAATAAGATTTAAACTGTCACATTATTATTAAAATGTTGACTGTTTTCTTTTTGCAAACATGGCGCTCTTCGCCTCATCCGGAGCCATGCAAAGCTCCCCAAATGTGAGGCCAGTTAGCATGTCTTCCAAATGTGATTGCTCCTCTTTTAATAGTTGAAAATTTTTGTTTCATCAAAACATAAAAAAAGTACGGAAGACAATGGCAAAGCCATAATTTCTTTTCTTTAGGGGGACATAAGTTAAACTAAAATTTTTAAGAAAAATAACCATCTAATTCTATTTATTTTTTCTTTTAAAACTATTACAGAAATTTATAATTTTGTAGACATAAACTTTAAAAGTAAATTGAACCCTATTAGAGGTTTGGTTCATGTAAAAGAAGGAATAAAAGGTAAAAATAGATTAGAAAGGATAAAAATAAGGCATGCTCAAGTTTGAATTAGTAGTATACTTGAAGTCAAAATTTAAGACTAATGTAAACATTTAAAAAGTTTTATAAAAGATAAGTATGGATAAAATAATGGGGATATAATAGAAAATATTTTAAAACAATATGCAAAAAATTGTAATTACAAAATTTTAGGTGATAAATTGAAGGAAAAAGTGCAAGAAAATCTTTTTGGGGCAAAATGTAAAGGAAGCCATTGGCCCCAGGGCAGCTGCCCCCTATACAGGTCAAATTCTCCTCTCCCAGTAATTCAGATGACCACAGAAGAGTTAATCAACGGATACATAGACATCGATCAAACCATAAGGGCTACACAAAAGTTAATAATATATAGTTATGGGCAAATACGTACCAATTAATTATTTTCCCCAACGCTCATGTCTATATACGACATAAGAGAACATTACAAGCTTCTGGTTTTGCCAATATTCCTTATTTCACACCAGTATCCTTCTTCATATCAAAGATCGTAAACCTAGTTTCTAGGCTGGAAATATCACACAGTCAACAACAACAACAAACAAACAAACAAACAACATGCTCAAAAGTACAAAAAGACTGAAAATCCAATCTAATTTTACGAATAAAAAAAGGACAACTTTTCTGGTCTTTTTCAAGAACAGCATTATCAAAAGCATGCAAGAATTTGTTAGACAGTTTTCATGATTTTTGTTTCAAGGATTAATGCAGTCGACTTCCTTTCCTGCCAATCTCACCGGACGAATCGTCACTGGTCGAAGAAGGATCAAGGCCATATTCGCTCGTGGCCCCGTACTCGCTGCTTCCATATTCTTGGCTGTCCAATGCTGTCTTCTTGAACTTCCTCATGTTAGCGCTGTAGGAGCCAGCGTCATAATCTTCAGAACTTGAGCCAAAGTAAGAACTTTGGCCAGGTTTCACCCCTTCATTCAAGTCTTCTAGTGAGACGTCACCTTCCAATGCTCTCACAATCTGTTGATTCCACAATAAATACCATATTGCCGCATTTAGTTAATTTGTCTCTTGTAAGCTTACCGAATAGTATAATTATGAAAATTTCACACACTAACAATAAGTTAAGGTAAAAGTCAGAGTTTCGTAAGCAGGTTGTCTTTTCCTAAATATATAAACCTTCTTCACTACTAACGAAATTATCTGTACTTCCTGCAAATTGTATTCTATCGTGTATATTATCGTCATCGATCACTGTACAACATTCTGCATACAAAAATTCACATAATGTGTTCGAATGTATAGTCTGACAATAATTTTAAACTCTTACATCTAGTGTTAAGGATTAGAGTTCCAATCCCTTGCCTCAATTCAAAAGATAAAAATCCTGATGATGCATTATGATACAAAAAATTTTATTGTCTAAATTAATTAAAACAAAAGCTATGATTATCAAATTAACCCGTTCTTGTTCAAGAGAAAAAAAAACGAAAGATGCATATATATCAAACTCAGAGGATTTGAAATTTGTTCTTGATTAATTACTTGGCTCATCTTCGGTCGCCTCCTTGCAGAGTGGCGAACGCTTGCAGCAGCGCAGGCCACCATGCGTGCCATCTCTTGCGGAACATAGTTGTTCTCCAGGCGCGGATCCACCAGTTCATCAAAGTTTGCGTCCTCCATTGCTTTCAAACAGAGAGGCCTAGCCTGTTCATGCATGCACAAACCCAAACAAAAGCACCGTTTATATTAGGGTGTAATAAACAGTTTAAAAATACTATGGGTGGCATAGAAAATAACAAAAAAATCAAGGGGATAAATTACAAAAATAAGGTAAAACAAAAATTTTCAAAACTAGACAAATGGGCTAGCTGGGCCCAAGGGGGCTTGAGCCGCCAGTGGACGTTAGTTGGCTTGGTCACTATTGCATCCTATTACTAATAAAAATGTTGTATCATTAACATGAAACCAGAATAAAAAGTATATAAAAGGGATAAAAAAAAAGGAGAAGCAAATATTGAGGAGAGGAGTTATCAAACCCAATCGACTAAGCTGTCTTCCATATCGTCACCAGTGGGGTCAACAGGGCGTCTTCCGGTTATTAGTTCCAAAAGCACCACACCAAACGAGAATACATCTGATTTTTCTGTTAGCTTGCCACTAGATGCGTACTCAGGAGCCAAGTACCTGCATATATGTACAAATTAGTTTTGGATTGAAGATATCAATAAGTACTTGTTTTTCTGGTCTATTAAAATATTTCAAATCAGCCTTTCCGTCTATGTGACACTTAAAATCTCGACAAAAAGATGCACTTAATGTACGGTCTTTGTAGAAGTGATTGATTTTGTAATTTTACATTTTAGGTCAAGATTGCTAAAAAAAAAAAGTCGTGTCTTTTTTGCTGAGATTTTAACAAGTAAATAGACAGATGAGCTAACTTGAGACAGTTGGATTGATTGAGAATAGATTTTGTATTTTTAAAAAGTTAAAAGATTAAAATCAGTAAGAGAGCCAGAAAACTTTTTCATGAGGGCTTGAGTTAAATCAAAATTTCAAACTAAATTGACTGTACGATGATAGGGTGTAATTAGAAGTGAAAATGAAAGATATTATACATGAAACTTTTTAAAACACTTTATGTAGAATTTAGAATTAAAAAATTTAAGAAGACAAAGTGCTAAATTTAGACAAGTTAAATATATAAAGAAATATTGTAAAACATTCAATATAAAATCTAGAATTTGAAAGATTTAGGGGGACAAATCAAGAAAAAATAAAGGTAAAAATAAGAATATTTAAAAATTCTTGTAGCCTATTTGGAAACATTGTTCGAACTAAAAAGTTTTAGTTCAAACCAACTTCTCTCACAAAATTGAATTGCTACATGTTTTTAAGTTCAAACTCTTGATTATCGTTGTAGGTATAGTCTACCGATTAAATTACACCCGACTTTATTTAAAAGTCAAGAGTTTGAGACCCCTTCTCCTAACTTAAGAAAAAAATGTTTAAAACAGTTTTTGACTAAGCCCAAAGGAGCCAGCTAGAAGCCCAGGGGTTGCAACTGGCCCCCCACTTAAAATATATTGAAATAATTATTTGCTGCAATCAAATATATTTTGACCTATAGTTCGGAAATTAAAAATTGAGTTTAAACTTCATTAGAGGTAGCAAAGTTGGGCAAGAAGAGAATAGAAAACGTTTAGGCTCACCACCTTGTATATGAATGATTTTCAGAATTATAAAAAAAATTAATGGGATACATTTTCACTTCATAGGTTCTGGAAAGAAAGATAAGAGAGTTAATTTCTTACCCAAAAGTTCCCATGACCCGAGTAGACACATGGGTATAGTTGTCTTGGTTAAGCTTAGCCAAACCGAAATCTGCAACCTGAATATCAATTATATATACAAAATTAATCTATTATAATTAAACAGGTAACATTACTTGAGAAAATCGTTAACAAGTTTTTGAAATGTTGAGAAATTACCTTGGCTTCAAAGTTGAAGTCAAGCAAAATATTGGCGGTTTTGATGTCTCGGTGAATGATGCGAGGATGGCCTACAAGTTTTGATCGGACGATTGTTAATTGCTCAGAAAAAGAGAGATATTAAATAGTCAGACAGAAAATAACAAAAACTACTCACAATCTTCATGCAAGTAAGCAAGCCCTTTGGCGGATCCTACAGCAATTTTCATCCTGCTAGCCCAGTTCACAGTTGGACGTGCCTTTCCTGCATAATAAGTATTTCACAACCAAATATATATATATATATATATATATATATATATATTATATATATAATTGTGAGGACTTGTTAGCCATTTGTTTAACAAAATTGCAAAATTGTTCAAGCCTAAGGCATGTAACATTTAAGATTTTGTGTAATAATTTATAATTTCAAAAGTTACAACAAGAAGGAATTTACTAGTATAGCGATAAATTTATTGCGAGTCATTGCTAAATAAATTAAGTGGACACGCACTATAAATCAATTTTTAACGAAATACCCAAGATAAGCTCAATAAACTTATCAAAATCAAAAAGTGATTCATGTGGAGCAATCTCAATCTACATTAAGAAAGTGATAACCAATTTAGTAATACAATATTCAATAGCGTTGCTGTGCAAAGTACTAATGGTTGTCAAGAATACATGTATCACTTTTTTTTTGACTAATAATGCTATGTATTACTATTCAATTGATTTGTTATAGGCAAGTTATTATCTTTATATTATAAGTAAATATGATTAAAGAGTTATCAATGGTTATTAATAATCACACGCAAATGCGGGTTAAATGAGAAGTGAGTGAGTATTAGGTAGTACCATGAAGGTGGACGTCAAGGTTGTTATTTGGAAGAAACTCAAAGACCAACATCTTCCTTTCACCAGCAATGCAATACCCCACAAGTGAGACAAGGTGACGATGGTGGACTCGGCTGATAATCTCAACCTCCGCTTGAAACTCCCTATCTCCTTGCCCACTCCCAGACTTAAGGCTCTTCACCGCAATTTCCTTGCCGTTTGGCAACACCCCTTTGTGGACGTACCCGAAACCGCCCTGCCCGAGCAGGTTTGCCTGCGCAAACCCGTCGGTCGCCACCAAAAGCTCGTCATAGGTGAAGGAGCTCTTGTTGAACCCTAGGGCCACCGAGGGATGCGGAGGAGGCAGCACCGGGCCAGAAAAGGTGGACGAGCTCATGTCGCCGCTGCTTAGTTCTAGTTGCGGAGGCGGTGGCGGAGGAGGCGCCGGCCAAGATCCGCCTCCTGGAGGTGGAGGCAAGACGTTGAGCACGTGGAAGTTGGGGTTTGTTGCTCCGTTTTGGTTCCGGTTTTGCTGGTGGCCACGTTGTGAACCGCTATAGTATTGATCAGCTCCTGTATGCATGAGGGAGAAAATTAATAAAAAATGTACCGGTAGTTGTAGAATTTTAATTTGAAAAACACTGATAGATCTTTTCGTTCGATGTATCATGATATCATTAGTTTAAAAATGTCTGAAGATCAATGTTAAGAGCTTAATGATCAGTATGTTTTTTGCATCTTGCATGGGAAGTTCTTAAGTTAGTAATTAAAGCATACATCTTTTAGGCAATATCATACTTTTTGTTCACTAAATAATAAGATTACGTAGAGTGTGTGATTGGAGTCATTAATTAATGGACCAAAAGTTAAAAAGAAGCTATACACATTTCTTATAGCTTTGTGAAAGTAGTTTTTATTTTGCTGGTCAAAACTATTAAATTTAGCAAAGCATAAAGAACATTATGATTCTATTCCTTAAAATGAAGAGAAGATGATGTTGTTTTTGGTCAGTTTATTAATTAAGAATCCAAGAGCATTGTTTATGATAAAAGATACCAAAAAAAAGAAAGAAAAATCTTTTTCTTCCACAAGAAAAATCTTTTTCTTCCACAAAAGATACAAAATATCTAACCCGCGACATGTATAAAGGGGTGTAAAATTTATTTATTTCTCATTAATGGTTTTGGATTTTTGAACAAAAAATTATTAAAAACAACAAATTAAAAGCACTAGCATTGTAATGTAATGCAATTCTGTTTAATTCTCTCATTGGTTTTAATGGTGATGGAGACAAACATTCTTAAACCATTAATATAGTTCTGGCATTATTTTACTTTATACCTGAATATATTGAGTTCAGTTAGGCATTTAAGAGAGAGAGAGAGAGAGAGAATATATTGATTTCAAGCGGAAAAGAAGCATGACTCCCTATTCTTCTTTTTCATCAGTTTATGTTTTGTCTCTATTGAATCTCATGGCCTCACATCACATCTCACGCTCTTTCATCTCTTTCATTCTTTCTTTAAAAAATAAAGCAAATCATTGCTCATGCTTTGGATGTTTATAAAACAGACTTAGATAATATAAATTCATTTGAGCTCCCTAAAACATTAAAAAAAAAAAAAAACTTGCACCGGGTTTGTTTTATAAAATCTACCGAATTCAAATTTTTTTGTCATAGTATTTTCTCTTATTAATTTTTGAATTTATGTTTTTTGTTTTTTTCAAATTTATAAGCTATACGGACCATTAAAGTAGCAAAACATAAGAAGACACTCCAATTAAAAGAAGAAGAAGAAGATACCCGCATTGCCATTGCTTCCAGAAGACTGAGCTCCGACGTACATCTGAGGTCGAGATTTCTTCTTTTTCCTAGCGCATGAGAAGAAAAGCAGAGCCACCATCAGGAGCAACAGCCCCACCCCTGCCACAACTCCGACTACCAGAGGCACCATGTTTGCCGCCGCTGCCGTTGGCGAACCGCTCAGCGACGACTGATCGTTTCCAGCCGTTTGCGATTGCGATCTCGGCGGTGGAGGAGGCACGTGACTCGAAGACTGGTGAGGCGGAGGCGGAGGCCGTGGGGAGCGGGAATCATCACCGTTTCCTGGAGGAGAAGTCCACGAAGAGGGCGGTGGGAGAGGCGGAGGTGGCGATGTCGACGACGGGGGAGAGGAATCATTGGAGGACGGCGGCGGTGGAGTTGTGGATGAATCATTCGACGGCACCGGAGGTGGAGTCGCTGGAGTAGATTCCGGTGGTGGCTGAGAATATTCCGGCGGAGGCGGAGACACTAGCGATGGCGGCGGAGGGGGCGAGGATGAGGAACCTGGAGGAGAATCCGACGGGGACGGAGAAGAAGGAGAAGCCATGGTTGTTGATATTGGATTTCCGACGAAGAATATGCCTGACGAAAGGTGCCGGAGTAACCCCGCCTCTCCTCCAATTGGCGTCCCTGAGATCCCCTAAACAAAAAATGTTCGTAACAAAAACAACGTCAAAAACAACAAATCAAAATATTACAAAACGAACAATTACATGACGTTATCATAAAGATTTAATATGGTATGTGTAATATACATATATATATATATGTGTGTGTGTGTGTGTATATACCGCCCATGGTGTGGCCATGAAATGAAGAAACAACGAGCTTTCAAGGATAAAACATTGGAGAGAGAGAGAGAGATTAGAGAGAGAAGAAGACAAGTAGTGTAATACCTGAGGAGAAGAGTCGGAGGAGTCTCAGAAGGAAAAAGGAAACGACAAAGACGAAGGGGCCTGATCCCTCAGGGAATGAACAAGGAAACCGTGTTCTTTGCCGTAGATCTCCTCCTACAAAGAAGGGTATATTCTCTATTTTTAAGCATATTTATATAAAACTTTTTCTTGTATATTTCCTCTATTTAATTTGGATTTCATTATTTTATTTTATTTTTTGCTAAACGAGTTTATTATTTTATTATTAATACTTGAACATAATGTTATCTCTTTTAAGGATAGTGCTGAAAATACTTTGAAAATATTCACTTCTTTTGTAATTTGCTCATATATGACTATCCTAATTACCAGAATGTCAACATGCTGTGATCAAAATCATGTTAGGGGTGGCTTTGCAGGCTTGGGTTAAACAGTTAAAAGATGTTTTGAGAGGGTGGTTTGAACCGTAAATGATTTGAAAAAAAATAGTTCAAATCATTTTTGTAATTATGTTTTTCACAAACTTCAAACAAAAAATGATTTAAATCATAATTTATAGTTTGAATCATAGCTAAACACCTGCTTATTTTTTTCTAATATTTTTCAACTAGCTTTAGTGTATTTTTCATCCAAGAAATGTCTTAAATATATCTTGTTTTTAGTGGAAACGATACATATACTTTCTTTTTTTACGTAAATACCAACATATTTCTTGTATTTTTTAATAAAAGTCTAAAACTATTCCCCCCATGAGTTACATTTTTTAGAATAAGAGGAATACCCTTACTAATTTATATTAAATATTTTTTAAACAAAAAAAAAATAAAATTTTAAGTTAATCAAAATTTATAAAACTATGCTTAATTAAAAAAACAAAATAAATAAATAAATAAAATAGATAAATAAAGTCAACCGCTTCTTTCACAATGACAAACCTAATCCCCCTTCCTTGAAAGCAATAATATACCCATCTTCGCCCCAACCCTCCCTTGATAGTGGCCTGGACCCAACATCTCAACATGAACCTAGCTAGTAGCGCCCCCATAATGGATGAACCCAATGAGGAGAACTACCCATGCTAGTGTGAACCCAGTGAGGACACGTCTCTCCATCTTTGTGTTGTGGACTAAACTTTTGTATAATAAATGAGAAAAATAAACAATATTTAGAGTATATATCTTTCCTATTTATTTGTGGTCTTTCTTTTTCTTTTCTTTTTTTTTTCTATTAATATGGTAAGCATTCTTGTAACTTAGAAAATACTCATCGATAGTGCATTTAAATCATGCTAAGCCAGACATAATATGAATTGTATGCACGATTGGTTCATATTATTTAGGGCCGATAATACGGGTTATGACACGATGACACGACACGAAGCCAACATGTTTTTTTATATGTTAGGGTCAAAAAAATTAACCACGGTTATTTTAGTATCAACCCAAAACTGACCCGTTCAAAAATAGGTCGTGTTTGGGTCAACTCGCATAACCCTGAAATAACCCATCTAACTTGTGATGATTATTAACTTTTTTTTCATTTATCAAGTGTTCATATAAGACAAATCTCTAGCTCACTTAACTTCAGGCTAAATTTCAAACTAAATTGATTTTAACTCTAAAGCGATAAGAAGCTTATTTTAACTTGATCACTTGAGACTTTTTTATTTTGTTGAACTTGCTATTTTGTTAAACTTGTTATTTTGTTGATGTTGGAGTTGTCATTTTGTTAAATGTTTTTAAAATTTTAGGACAATTTTTTGTTGTTGTAGTATGGAACTCCTTTGATTTTAAGGAAATTTATCTTTTGTTTGTTTTTATGTTATATTAATGTAGATTCAAAGTTAAAAAATCACAGGTTAGTATAGGTTACTATGGGTCATTGACAAGTTATGGGTGGGATTATTGGCATTTCATAAGTTGCATAAGAAACAGGTTAATACGGGTCATGTTTATGTCAACTCGTGTCAAACGGGTCGTGTTAGTGTTGAGATTTCTCAATCCATTTGTATCATGGGTCAGGTTAGTGTCGAGCTAGTTTATGTAAAAATTTACTCTCAACTAGACCCAAATCCGACCCTACAATATGAATTGATAACCCTAATATTACTATATATGTTAAATCAAAAATAGTATCTTTGACAAAAGAAAAGAGGGGGAAGGGGGCGAGGGGTGTGGACAAGGGGTCAAATATAGTATAAAACATGTGACTAGATATGATAGCAATTGGCTCCAACAGTATCTGATGTATTTTGTATCTGACAACTTGATGCTTGATTTTTATTTTTGACAATCTGGCTCATGTTAAAATGCAGGGAACAACATTAAAATTGAAAATACCTTTTAGATTTTCAAGGAACATGATTCAAACGCATGTTAAATTCTCTAAACTATCATTATCATGTAACAAAACTGTAATATCTTAAAAAATTCATTAGTTTAAATCAAGAATTTAATAAAGATTTAAGCAATGATTAACAAAATTTCATATTTTGCAAAAATGAAATTACATGACTAAAATTTAGTAAAAATTCATGTGTATTTGTGCGCAATTTTTGATGAATTAAGATGCATCTTTCATGTGCAAATTTTATGAGTTAAAAAACTCTAAAATTTATTAGGTATTTTAAGAGACAAAATTAATATCACATATGTTAAAAATCTAATTTTTGTGATAAAAATACTCATAAAGTAAACATGGAAACATAAGGTTAAAATATTATACCAAAGTTCTAAGCAATATGAAAGTTAAAAGTATACCAGACAGTTAAGTTGGCATAGATATTTATGTTGGCAGTCCACCTAATGTTAGTATTCAACATACACTCAAAGTTGCCAAGTTAGTAATACAATAGAGTTATGCATAATTAGTTTCCACACTGATAAATAAACTACTATTGATAGAAATTAAACAGTATAGATACACAATGTACTAGGATAGTTTTATACTAAAAAAGAAAATATCTCCTCTAAACCATAATGGCTCCTACTTATATAGCCAATGAAAATTTGATGGAAGAATTTTTTTTTCTCTCTTTCTCTCTCTTTAATTGTTAAGTACTCAAACCTCGCCTTTTTGAAGATAATGCAACTGGTATTTACTTTTTAGAAAGCACATTCTTTTCTTGAAAAGGAAATTTATATTGGCATTTACTACTTGTATTAAGGATTTGGATTTAAATGACTTTTTTAAATATTTTTCTTTACGTAAATAGCCAAAGTTCTTTATAATTAAGGAAGTGATTGTATTTTAGGTGGTTAATCAATAATGTACTCATGTTAATTGGTGATGTTTTATCCTCAATTAATCTAGTGGTTTGTAATTAATTAATCAATATTAGTTGATATTTAACCAATTTCACCAGGTAAGGTACCAATTTCTCAACGGTAAATTATAAGCAAATTAATATTAGTTAGTGCTTTATAAATTTCACCCAATTATATACTACTTTTTATTCATACCAAACACATTGTAACTAATGAAGAAATAAAAAATATATAATACGAAACTGCAGCGTTGTACATGTTTTCTTTTTTGCTAAAAAAATATTGAATGAGTTTGGTGGTTGTCATATGAAATAGGTGTGCATTATGAAAAGTAAAGGAAATCCAATGCATGATTCATTTTTTCTCCTAATAATATCAATACTATTAGTTTGGTAGATACTTTAAATGTGCCAATTTAAAGATCCCTTGGAAACATAGTTCAAAGCACAAATGTAGTTCAAACCAACTTTGTTATAGTATTTTCTTTCACAAAATTTGAATTTCAAACTAACTTTTCTTTAAACTCTTGATTTGAATTGATGTTAGTCAATGATGTACTAATGTTAATCAGTGGTGTTCTCATTGTCTTTATCACCAATTGTCTTGTTGGTTTGTCAATAATTAATTAACATTATTTAGTGCTGAGTCAATTTCACCCATAATATACCAATTTATCAAAGATAAATCATTATTAAATCAATATTAGTTAGTGCTTAACTAAATTAACCTAGTAATATACCATTTTTTATTATCCTAAACATACTATAAAAGAAAAAAAAGAAAAAACAAAGATAGGAAACCACAAACATTGCACATCTTTTCTCTTTTGTTTATAAAAAATATTGAATGAGTTTGGTGGTTGTCATATGACATAGGTGTATACATTATGGTTGGTTACCAACCATTTGTTAAGAAAAGGAAAATAAATTTAATGATTCATTTTCCCCTGATAATATTAGTGCTATTACTTTGGTGGATACTTTTCATGTGCTAATTGTTGCTATAATTCTACAAGTGTATAGGTCGTACAAGTAATAAAGTGTATAAGAGTATAATTGTTGATTCCACGAGGGTTGAGTTCTTAAAAACTAGCTAAGTACCACAGCTACAGTGGCTGGGCTTTATTTAGGCAATTAGAATTTAAAGGAAAACAAAGTACAGGAAGTAAAACTAGTAAAATTAATTAAACAAAACTATGAACAAAAGGGATTATTTATAATAGGGACAATCTATGTGATAATGTATCTAGAGGCTTGGTTTGGCTCGATTCTTCATATGTTTTTCGTATTTTGTGATTGTTGAGTTCATTTGATCTAGTTCATTAATCTAGAAGTCCTAAATTCACCTTATTACCTCTTCTAAGTGTCAAATAAGATTGTATATGTAAATATCCAAGATGATATTCTTATCAAACTCGTTTACATGCATATTCTTTAAGCTCAACCTTTTTATTGATTATCAAGGCATTAGTCGTCTCCCAACCTCATAATAACCTAGATTATCAAGTAAATATAAATTAATATTTGATTAAGCAAATATAGATAAATCGAATACTAATCTTTGTATGAATTCATAAAAGTAAATATGTTCAATACAAAATTATAATTACAAACATCAATCAAGATTAGGGTCGAAAGAAGAGAAAAAAAAACTCTTTTGTGGAATTGAGCCTTAAGTCTTGAATCCTCTAAAAATTTGTCAAAATCCTCTAAAAATCTTCTATTTAAGCTGTCCTCTCTCTAGAATTTCTGGTCTCTCTCTCTCTTGGATTTCTTCTCTTAACTCTTTCCATTCCTGCAAAATGGAGCTCTAAAGTTTATAATGTACAAGCATCAATTCAGGGTCATTTTCAGCCATTGGATCAATAATTTAGGGCCAAGATTGACCAAAATCCCAAAATTAGCAAATCAGTTCGCTGGAGGCCTCCTTGGGCATGCTGACCAGGCTACAGGTAGGCGCGCAAGCCTTAGTGTGGCTGCTTGGTTCACCTAGTACTCATGCAGTCCTATGCGAGCACGTAATGGCCCCTGTTGTGGGCTGCTTGCGGCATGTTGCTAGGCTGCACATGGCCTATGCTACATGACACAATCTGGCTTGCCTAAAAATCTTGATTTAGTTCCAAATTGGACGTCATTTTTTCGTTAAACCCTAAATTATTATTTCCTACAAAATAACACTAAAAATATCAAAATACACAAAAGCTTGAGGATTTTTATAATATTTAAGCTTAAGAGATGCTTGATTTTTGAGTGAAATATTCCTTCATCACTAATTTAAAGGCTGTTTAAAAATATAGTTCAAACTACAAAGGTGGTTCATGTAATGACCGAGAAAATTTCATTAATAAAACATAATATTTTATATCATAATTAATTGTAAAATTGTTGTATAAATGAATGGATGATTAGAATGTAAATAGGACACGAAGGTTGTCCAAACCCTAACCTGGGGGAGGAAGGAGGAAGGAGGCCGGAGTAGTATAAGAATACAGCTAAGTGAAAACGTAGATACAAAATATGCTATGATTGGCTTCTAAAATTTAACAAAAAGTAAGTTAAATATTTTTATACAGTTCTAAGGATAGAAAATACGCTGATTTGACCACAACAGTATAAGAAAAATACTACGTGACGAAAAATTACAGTGTACGAATTTTGGGCCCAACAAAGTAGACACTCAATCAAATTTGATTGGGCCACGAAGGCTAGAAATGTGGCCCAATAACATGAGGACACCTAGGGGTAATCAAGTGGGTGACCATGAGTCACCAAGTGGATAAGGATGCATTTATTTCAAGTTATCACAAAAATTTTCACTCTTTCTTCTTCTCCAAGTTTTGGCAGCCATTGTTGGACCTTCAAAAATTTTTTCTGAACCTCAAACTTTGCAAAAATAGCCCCTAAAACAAGTTTTAGAAGCAAGCTCAAGGTTTTCACAAGATTTAAGGTGAAATTCTAAACTTTTTAATGAGTTTTAAAGGATTTTTCATGGGTTGAAGAAAGAATATTAACCCATGCTATTTCTACATGAAAAGGAGGCTTATAAGGTAGTTCAAAAGGAATTTCAAGGCTAGAAACCAAAAGGATGATATTTTGGTAAGTTTTGGGTTTTAAAGTTTTGGAATTTAATGAATTTTATTTGGATTTTTATTCTCTCGAACCCATGAGTTTTTGAGCTTATGTTTGATAGAATTTCATGTAAATGTGATGAATGGCATGTTTAAATTGTTAAATTTTGATTTATGGTGCAAAACGGTAGTTTTTGCATAAATAATATTTTTGCAATTTTAAGGTTAAACTTTGTAAAAAATGAGGTTTGAGCATGAGGATAGTTTGATTTAAGCATGAAAGGGTCTCTGTAGGGGTAGATTTGAAATTTGAAAATGATTTTTACAAAAACGTCCAAGGGACTAAATTGAAAGAAAACTTCTTTTCCGGTAGATTTGAAAAATAGCCAAAAACACCCCTGTATAGTGAGATTTTAGGAAAAGTTAAAACATGAAAGTTGTAGATCTCGATGAAACTATAAATTATCATTGACGGTTCGTTGAAAAACTGAACCGTTTGTGAGTTTTTGAATTTTCAAGAATTTGTTAAAAGTGAAAAAGTTTTAAAATGGCAAAAATGTAATTTTTCAAAATGATTAAAGGTGTCTTACTTTAAGCAAAAATGTTTCTTATGAAAAATAGAAAATTTTGGTGCAAAGTGAAAATTTTAGCCTGGAAGACGAAATTGTCAAAATTTTCGGTTTAAGGGTTAAACCGTAAAGTTTTATGAAAAAGGGGCGCAAGAGTGAAATAAAGGGATACAAGCCACTAGGATATTATTTTTAAGTTAATACATGGCTATTTTTGTTAAAATAACGGATCGAGCTTGGGTAGGTCAGTTGGGCCACGGAGGGCAAAATCGTCATTTTTGTCCGAATAACCCGAATAGCTCTAAAAAGGTCTCAGATAAGAAAGAAAGCGATTAGAAAGATTCACACCTTTTGTAAGTGACGATAGGGTAGAACTAGAAAGAAATAAGGAAACCAGTATTTGTAGAGTTATGTATAGTTATACAACTCGAATAATTAAATAACAAATGTTTTGTAATGAAACGTATTGGAATTGGCTAATGGTTTTGTAATTGGCCAACAGGATCCTAGGAGTCTAGGAGAAAGGAGACTGAA
This sequence comes from Artocarpus hirsutus, assembly GCA_946598075.1. Lineage (NCBI taxonomy): Eukaryota > Viridiplantae > Streptophyta > Magnoliopsida > Rosales > Moraceae > Artocarpus > Artocarpus hirsutus. The sequence goes on along the minus strand of CAMOHE010042794.1, from coordinate 9,877 downwards.
GTTGTGTTTGCGGTGCTCAAAAGCGAGTAAGTGCCCTTCCCACCTATAGTATGAAATTGTAGGTGTAGAATACATATATGTGAATATTAGGGTATTTAGTATAATGTGAACTTGTATGTTGCTATTAAATGAAAGCCTAGAGGTATAGAATCGATGCCTATATGTATACGATTAGAATACCTAAGTATATAACATGTTATGTATTGTTATGTACCTTATATTGTGTATCTGTGTGTATGATAATGAATACATGTATGTGTATGAAGTAGACGTTTGTGTGTACTCTGCTATGCATACGAACATATATATTATGGATAACATGTGATTATCATTCATGCCTGGTATGACAACCATATTAAATAAATTGGTAAATATGTCACTAGAAGTTAAAAAAAGTGTCATACCGACTCTCGAAGTAAGGGGAGTTTAAAGAATAAAATATGGTCATGGTGTTACGTAGACCTAAATAAAATTGTGTAATGGTACGAACACTTGGGCCCTAATGGAAGATAAGAAATGATCAAGTTAAGGAAAGTTCATAAGAAAGCATAATTGAATCATGCATTCATTTGATTGTCCATGTAGGATCTATAGGACTTACTGGACGTTAGCTCATTAAGTATTTTATGCTGTAGGTATTTCGACGAGAAGGTCAGAATAAATTTTAACGATGAGTTGGCAGACGTATGATGTGTGCAGGTCAGGTATGGAGTCCACTACTGTATGATTCCGCTGCATATATGTATTAAGTTGTTTTGAAAAGAAATGTTTTACAAGAGAAATGTTGTAAAAGAGGAATGTTTATGTAAATATAAGTATGTGAAAGTATTATGGAAGTTACCAAGAATTATTGCAAAATAAATTATTTATTTTAGTTTTAAAAAAATATTTTCCTAAATTTTTGCCCCTAAGTAAGTAAGAAAGAGTTTAATCACAGCCCGAAAAGGCGGGTTGTGACAGTTTAAACTAACTTTGTTACATTATTTTATTTCACAAAATTTTAATTTCAAACTAACTTTTCTTTAAGCTCTTGGTTTGAAATGATGTCAATCAATGATGTTCAATGTTAATCAATGGTGTACTCATTTATAGTTATCACTAATTAACTTGTTAGTTTGTCCATGACTAATCAATATTAGTTGGTGCTTAGGCAATTTCATCCAATAATGTACCTATTTATCAAATATAAATTATTACTAAATCAATATTAGTTGGTACTTAAGTAATTTAACCTAGTAATATACCACTTTTCATTCATCAAAACATAGGGTAAATGATAAAGAAAGGAAAAAAAATGATACCAAAGAATAAACACTCCACATGTTTTCTCTTTTGATGATAAAAATATTGAACGAGTTTGATGGTTGTCTTATGAAACAGGTATATACCTTATAGTCGGTCACAAGCCATTTTCTAGGAAAAGGAAAGGAAATTCATTTATTTAGTTTTGTCTCCAATTATAATAGTGCTATTATTTTGGTGGATATAACTTCATAGGTGCCAACTTAAAGGCCATTGACAACATAGTCTAAACCATAAATGTAGTTCGAGCCAACTTTGTTACATTGTTTTATTTCACAAAATTTAAATTTCAAACTAACTTTTCTTCAAACTCTAGATTTGAATTGATGTTAATCAATGATATGCTGATGTAATAGGTGGTGTATTCATTTGTGGTTATCACTAATTAACTTCTTAGTATGTCAACGATAAATAGAAATTAGTGCTTAAACAATTTCACCTAATAATGTACCGATTTACTAATGATAAACCAATTTATCAATGAGAAATTATAGTTAATTATTGATATAATGATGTTTATGATATTCTGCTGTCAAAAAATTCATTTCCTTCATTCCTTAAAAGTTCAATCATTTACCTAATTATTTAAAAAAAGGCCATTTATTTAAATATATTGTCAAAATGGACCATTTCCCTAATTATCTCAATGTAGTATTTATTTTTTGCACGCACTCAATCAGTACTTAGTTTTTAGATTCAAATCACAATTACTTAAGAGAGAAAAACATAGAAAAAATAAAAATAAAAGGCAGGCATATATATATGAGCCGAAACCTCAAATTACATCAGACCTATATTAGACTAAAAACATGATAATGTAATAAATCTTCATTAAAATTTAATTGCTCAATAACTGTGACTTAATATTAAGGCAGTTCTTTCTGACTTTGCAAAAAATATTATCCTTTTACTTGCTATAATAAAAATATTATTAAATTATAAATGGGCAAAAAAACCTATCAAATCGATATAAGAACATCCTTCTTGGTCTAACGTAGGCAGACGCTAAAAGCTCCACTATTTTACCCACCTCTCACCAAGCTACTATTGTTCTTACTATTTGATCATGTATCTTGTTTTTTCTCACCTACTGTATATTAAGAATGTCTTTAATTGTGTCTTTTCGGATCTTATAAGTTTGATTTCCAACTGCTAAAACATACTAAGTTAGATGTTGGAGCATACGTGAATTAAATGTAGAAATCAAGAATGCCAGATTTGTCAGTTTGGGATTTAAATTGCTAAAAGTAAAGTTTAGAAGATAAATTGTAAATTTCTGACAAGTTTAAGAGGCAGCGGAAAAAAAAAAGTCATAATTAATTGAGTAAACTTGGTAGGTATTAAAATTTCTATGGGAAAAAAAAGGTTATTACAAAAGAGCTTTCATTTTTTTTTTTTTTTTGGTTATTTTGCTCGGTTGGTAGATACTATAGACAAAGTATGTGCCATTGTTATCATAATGTATTACTTTACATGAAGAAGAATGAAAAAAAAAAAAAAAATGATAACGAGCCCATATTGAGCAAAATCTCCTCCTTATATCGCCAAAGAAAATGAAAACGGATATGATAAGCTATGTTCTTTTGGCCCCGGATAAAGCAACAAAAATAACAACCATAAGATTTCAATCTAGCGGTCAATACCTTTGTGGTATATTGTTGTTACTCAGGGCACTCATCTATGATATTGCATGCTAATTTAATGAAATTTGGTTGGGAGTGTTTTTCCTTGCAAAGAATTTGGTTGAGATTTTTTATAGTAAAATTCAAAGAAATAGAAGCTCTATTAATGCTATGAAGGTTTAAAAATCAAAATCAAATTAAATGGCTGATGAAGAAAAGAAAGTGGAAAACCCAGGAAAACCCACACACGAATGAATCTCAACAAAGATAAAAATGATTTAAAGTTTGTGTTTTTTTTTTTAAACTAATGTGTCTCGAATTTGGATTTCTGTTTAGATTTTATCCTTGAGCCACAAAGGTTAGTTTTTATTACTTCTGTTTCATTGTATTTCCAGTTTGTTTTAGGAACTGAGTCTCTTGTTGTTTTCTTGCTTTGATTGTAAATATAGCATTTCTGCAAAAGAAAAGGCCTATAGTCTCATTCTTTAGAAAACGTTCCACGCTGCTAAATAAATTTGTTTCTTTTATGTCGTGAAATAAAAAAAGAAAAAAAAAAAGAAGCCAATTAGAGTCCGTGACGTCATCAATTTGGTGGCTGCAGTCTAAAACAAGGAAAAGGGATGACCAAAGCCACTCTTCCTCACATCGCATGTTAGGTAGAAGGATTAAGGATCCTCCCTCTTCGGGAAGACTTTAAGTCGTGCATTATTTTTTTGTTGATGTATTAGAATTTTCAATTATTTTATTTTTTTTCTTAAAGGGTATTTTTTATTTGCCTTTAAAAAAGTATGTGGCCTTTGATATGTTAAAGTTGGGCAGGAATTTGCATGCTTAGGGCAAAAGGGATTTGACGGAGGATTATTATTATTATTATTATTACTAACTACTACCCGTCAGATATATTTCGTTCTTACATTTTTTGTGTCCTATCGATATTCTTCATGTCTTACTAGGATTTTTTCTCCTATCTTTTTCTCTCTTTTCTTGTTGTCACTTGATCATCTCTAGTTTGCCAACGACGTCAATGGTGGCCTGTGAATGCCACGCAACAAGAAAAAAATAGGGGGAAAAGGGAAAAAAAAAAAGGCAAATAAAACAACAACAACACGACCTCTAACCATCATCGACGGTCTCTCATTCTTTCTCTCTTCTCTCTCTTTTCTCTCTCTCTCTCTTCACTGTCGCTAGCTCATCTTCGTCTGAATTAGGACTGTTGCGGTATTTATCATCCATCTCACCGTCATCTTAAGATCATGTTTTTGTGACCGACATCATCGTTTTAGCAACAAAATCATTGATCTTCGAGCGACGTCCTCCCTATTGCTTGAGATCTGGTATGCGACGGAGTCATTGATCTTTGTTGATTATGGCCGAGGAAGATTTCCATAGCCGAGAAAGACAATCAGAGCAAAGGAACATGTGATCTGAGTTTGAGCTCGATCCGGATATGAACCAACGATGTTGATTTCTGACCAAAACTGGCTGTATCTAAATAAATTCAACAAGAAAAAATAGATCAAAGATCCAGATCCATCAGAGATCAAATTGTGGCGTGTGATTGTCACAGTGTGGCAATACTTTTTTAAATTTGTTTTGCGGCATAAAAAAATGATGTTTTAAAAATGTAACATACTATGTAATTGGTTATTTGTGTCCGAACTTTGTATTTACGAGTGTTTTTTAAACAAAAAACTTCGAATAAATGCGATCACTAGAAACTTTTTGAACTAATTTGAAGTAAAAAAAAACTATGATTTTATTTGGCGTGTGAGAACTGAGAAGTGAAACAAAGTTTAATTTATTTTTTGTTTTTTGAACTTAGGATAGAGGATTCAAATTCTTTTACATTAGGTGAGGTCGAGTGTTTTTTTCCTGTTAAACTATGTCTGTAGCTACATTAAACAAAGTTATATTGCTTAGGAAATTCAAAAGGTAATGTCTAAAACAAAGACTTTTGACATGAACAATACTGTAAGATATTGGTGGTGTTAGATGCCATACACTAATAAAGGGTAAATTTCACAATATGAGATCCACAAATGGAGTCCACCTTTTATTAATTGGTGGTACCCCAAATATTTTTCTTTTGTCCTTGTTAGTCTATGTATTAACATCGACAAGATTTAATCCCTTTTTTATTAGATTTGTGCCTGAATAACCTTTTTAAAAAATAAAAGTGATCTATGAGGTTTAATAAATTTATTTATCCCCAAATATTAACAAATTAATAAAAATATTGGCATCAAAATTTTGATCAATTCTCATACATTACTTGTGTATTCTTGATGCTGGGCACAGAATTACCAAGTGATATAGTGGAAGTGTAAATCCTAAATAATAGAACTTTTATTAACTATGTAATTCACATAATTTTCAAGGAAAACAGGCTACAAACACCTATTAATTTCACAAAATACAGATAATTGATAAATGTTACTCTCAAACTGTAAGTGCATGGGTCGTATAAGTAATAATGTATATCTGAGTAGAGATGTCAATCTCACAAAAATTGTGTTTAATTTGTGTCAATTACTGAAATTGATTGGCTCTAAGATTATTTTACTTACTAAAATTAAACTAAAAACTAAAAGGAAAGAGAATGAATATTAAAAACAAAATCGAAACTAAAAATAACATAAACGAAAATAAAATAACGAAAACAATTAATTAAAAATACTAGAGCATCGATTTCACCATAATTAATCTGTGCTAATTTTATTATTAAGTGAATCTCATGATTAATTAGTCGAGAATCTCTTAATTAACCCAATTACCTCACTCGAGCATCAAATTGGATAATATGCTCAAAAACCTGATTTCGATATTTCTATCTAGAACCAAGTAATTAGCATTAATTAATCTCTTATTCTCCTAATGAATACAAAGGAACTATATATCTCTCGATCTTATACGTCGCGTTTCCCACAATTCATACATGGAATTTCCTTCTTTCGAATGTCAAACCTACATACTAAAATCATCTAATTTATTGGCTAAATAAACTAAAAGTATTAAGCACAAGACAACACAAATAAACCATGACAAATCACTTAAAAAATCAACACTTTTCAATTAGGCAAAATTAAGGCTTTAGAGAAAGAAACATTCCATAACTAAAATTAAACAAACCAACATCAAGCGTTCAACATTTACAAATCTCAAAAATAAAAAGAAGAGAATAAGAATGAAAAAAATTCCAATTTGGAGTTATCACGGTCTGCAAGCTCTTCATCTTCTCTTCTCGTACTTCTCGATCTCCAAAAGCTTCTCCAATGATGATTTGATTGAAAAGAAAACCTAAACCTAAAACTAGAAATTAAATCCTAAACTAGAACAAAGAAATAAATATTTTTCTTTTCTTTTTCCCGAATTTCTTCTTTGAATTCAGCTTAAATATCCTTAGAAAGTTATGCCACCTCCTCAAAAAAAGGAGACTCTTTGGGTCTCTAAGGGTTTTAAGATGTTAGGTTTTCAATCAGCCTTCAATTTCAGCCGTTGGATCCAAATTTTGGGCTAAATTAGCCCTTAAACCATGTTTTGGCATGAAAGGGGCAACAAATACGTACGGTTGCGCGAGGCGTATGCACAACTCGCGCGGGGCACGATGAAGAAACTTAGCATGCAACTGCATGCTCAAGTGAGCACTGCAGTTCCCATTTTTGGCATCGCAGCATTTGTCCACAAGTTGCAACTAGATTTTTGGCACTCAACGCCGAGTCTCTATCCGAGTTGTACTATTTTGGCCTATTTCTACGCTTTTTTCACACAAACATGATGCTAAGACTCTCTTTAAGTCTCATTTTATTATTTCCTATAAAATAACACCAAAAGATCAAAATAACACAATAGCTTAAGTATTTTTGCAATATTTAAACTTAAGAAATACTTGATTTCTGAGTTATCACAAATCAAATAGCCTCAAACTTAAACATTTGCTTGTCTTTAAGCAAAACATAAGAACATGGAGGAACAACAAGAATTAAACCAACAATAAAACAAAAGAAAAACCAAGTGTGAGTTTCGTATCCACTTCAATTCATAACTAGACAAACATAAATGCCAAAGCCATAAAATGCTTCAAAGCTCAAAGGAAATGTAAACATTGAGATTATCTATAATATCAACAGTAACCACTGATTTCATCCCATTTAAGGATTTCTAAGTGTAAATGTGTACTAAATCACTTTCACTCTATGAATTGAACCCCGAATAGAGCTATGTGATTAGATGGATGACGAGAAATCTCTAGATAGCCACTAATGTAGGTTAGCATGTTATCAAAGATCAAGGACTTTCAAGCTTGAAATGTAAGGCTATGGTGAAAAGTAGGTGAGAAAGGATTATTTTCGACTTAGATCACCCTAGACATTAATGCACCTCACGGACCTTGCATGAAACAAATGAAACTCACACACTAACTCCCATATTTGATTGTTACTCTATTATCAATCATTTCCATGAAACTTTACTCACAAGTATCCGTAAAAAATCAAAAGCAAGAAATTTACAAAAATTAATTCTATTTGTTGTTCTTTTAGTTCTTTTCTTCTTTTTTTTTTTTCATTTTTTCTCCTTTTTTTTTTTTTTTGAATTCCCCTAAACTTATTTGGTTTTATACATTTAGATAATGGGGAGAAAAACACAAATGAAGCAAAGAAAAACAAATAAGAAAATATCAAAGAAATACAAAAATTAACTTTGCGAATATAACCATACTAGAAATGCCAATCACATCACTTCCATGCTTACTCTCAATAATCAATCTTCGAATTCAAGCAAAAGATACAAACATGTTTATTAGTAATAGGTTAAGTGAAAGGAATTCGTGAAATGGCTTAGCTAAGCTTATGCGGGTAATGAACAAAATAGATCAAAAAGGCTTAACTGGAGGAACTAGCGATAAATTTTACAAAGGTACACTAGTAAAAATTGAGGATTACATGACGTTTTTAAAGCATTCACGATGGTCAAAAAACTATCTTGAAATCATTCGTCATGATACCAAAAAGACTTTTCACGATGGTTTTTTACCATCGTGGAATGCCACTAACGGTGGGTATTAAATGTGTTATATAAGAGGCTACCACGACGGTTTTTTAAAAAGCCATCATGAAATATGTAGATTAGACGATGGTTTTCAAATAAAAACCATTGTATAATCTTGGTTAATTTCTACCTTTCACAACAGTTTTTGTAAAAACCGTCATGTAAGGTATAGTTTCCACGATGGTTTTTGGTAAAAACCGTCGTAGAACATCAGTCATCAGTAAAAAAAATTACCAGAATTTCTTATTTCCCATGAGATGGCCAGTCTCATATATTATCCACAAATACAAGGCCCTGATTGCTAGTGAGTTTTAAGCAACAAAAAATATAAATAATTGCTATGATGGTCATAGAGGATTTTCATCAAACATGTAGTGCACATCACATATACAAACACATACACAAATATATAGAAAGTAATTAAAGCTAAAACTAAATTAAAGTTAGAATTAAGCAACCAAAACAAATTAGTTCACAAAACCATGAAATAATTAAAACTGAAACAATACAACTAAAAATTAAAAAAACTAAATAATGAAAAAAGAAATGCAAAGTCACCAAATGGCGGTCGAAGGCAGGCAACGGTAGGGTCATAGAGATAATGAGCTCAAAGAGAAGAACACTTAGAGAGTTCATCAAACTGTAGTGAGCATCACATATACAAACACATACACAAACCATAAATAATTAAAACTAAATTACATAACTAAATTTTTTTTAAAAAAACTAAACAATAAAAAAAGAAACTAAATTTTGACTAAACGGAGGTCGTATGTGGGCCATAGTGGGTTCATGGAGGCGATGAGCTTAAAGGGAAGGCACTTAAAAAGAAGAACTTCCACAAACAAGGGACAGTGACGAGCTCGGAGGTTATGGAGGGCTTGAGGCTAACGACAGCATGTTGAATCGAGGCAAAGACGATAGTGGCGACGATAGTGGTAGAGAGAGAGGACTTGAGGGTTAGAAAGATAGAGGTAGGACTGGGTTTAGAGAGAAAAGGGTTCAGTTTGAGTGCTAATTCGAATAAGAAAGAGAGAGAGCAGGCCTTTTAAAATTTCACTGATTATGGTAAGTGTAACGCCCCCCCCTTCCGGACGTCACAGATATCGTTACATTCATTTGTTAAAACATTAATTTAAGCAAACTATTGTAATAGATAACATGTGTTTGAAATCATAATTTGGAAAAGCATTCCCAGGATCTTTGCATACATTTTTTTTATACAAAAATACAAATACAATTTATAAGAAATCATAATCTTTCTTAATTAAAAACAATTTGCTTTTCCCATAGACATTGTATAAATAGTTTGCTAGTATTATTTAAAATTAAATGGCCTTTGAAAAACAAAAGATAAAATTTCTTTGAACATGTCTCGGCCGGCAGGCCGAACTTTTAACTTCGGCAGGCCGAACTCAACCGGCAGGCCGAAGGTCACCCATCGGCAGGCCGTCTGAGGCCTTGCAAAATAGGGTTTTCAAAATCCACAAGATCGGCAAGCCGATGCTTGGCATCCGACAGGCCGATTGGAAAACTTCGGCAGTCCGACCAGTATGGTCGGCAGGCCGAACTTAAAAAAATTCTTTTTAAAACAAGTTTTAAAACTTCAAATGCGGAAGAAAATTTATAAAAATACAGTAAGCAAACATTCACAAAATTTATAAAATTATATATCCTTAAAATATATGAACATACTCATAACGAAAATAATCATAAAATGATTCTTAAAAAAAAAAACTCATTTCCTTGGCGTTCTTCCATTTGCAACCATCTTCCTTAGCTCACACGCCCATCATAGTGTCCTCCGCCTATTCCATCACTTTCTTACCCTTATCTGCAACATGATGAAAAACTTAAAATAAGCTAATGCTTAGTAAGTACATGGTAATTCTCACAATTTAAAACAT
>CAMOHE010042793.1:34460-66439 GCA_946598075.1 Artocarpus hirsutus | reverse complement strand
GGGGAGGTGGACGAAGGCGTGGCGGTTGGCGTAGGCGGAGACGTCGACGACGTGGCCGAACCTCTCCGCGACGCGCTTAAGGGACATGGCGGCCTGGTAAGGGGGGCCACGGGGGGGCTTGTTGTCGAGGTCCCAGAGGATCACAACCTTCTTCTGCTTCGGCGCGTACACGCCTTCCTTGTTCTTCACCATGTCGATCTCAGAGCTCGAAGCGCAGGCTCTAACGCCGCATCGGAGGGTGATAATGGGTCGTTTTGAAGAGAAGGACAGGGATAGAGAGAGAGTGGTGTGGAGGAAGTGAGACTGGGAGTAATGGAGGTGGTTGATGCGGCGGAGGATGGGCGGAGGAATTGGCAGTTGGAGGGCGGCGGTGGTTGCGACGTTGCAGATTGCGTTCATTTATCTATCTTTTTGGTCTTTCGGAAGAGTGAAAATGGAGCTCAAACGAGTGAGTTTTTGCTTCGTTTTCCTCCGCTTTCGTTTGCTTTTTTCTTGATATTTTTGAATTGATGGATATTTCAGAATTGAGCCCAAGTTTGTCTTCATTGGATATAGTAATGGATCTGGGCTTGCTTCGGCCTGCAATGGGTTTTGATTTTTAAAAGCCCATTGCGGAAGGAAAATTTGAGGAACGTGAACTATAAATTTCCGTGACTCCTTTTGAAAACTCCAATCTTTCCCTTGCCTGCAAGTTGAGATTTGTTGTTCTATTTTTCAGTCTTTTTAGCTATTTTTTTTTATTATTTATTCGACACATTATTTATATTTTAATAACTTAAGCATATAAATAAGGCCTTATATTAAAAGTAGTTAAATAATTCATTTGATATTAAAATTTAACCGGGAGATAATAAAGGGGACAAGAAAATAAGACAATAGATCTTGATTGTCCTTTGGTACACTGGTTTTTTTCCTACAAGGTGAGAGCGTTTGTTTGTGGCTAACGGAATCCAAATGGGTTTTGATTAAAAGTTAAGCTTATATGATGTGGCAATGTTTTATTTAGGGAACAGGAATGGAGGCAGCTAAAAGGGACAACAGATCTAAACTCTATTGGTTTGAACTAAAGAGTTCAAACCATCCATAATGTAAAATTCTAACAGTTATAGTGTAAAACAAAAATCAACTAAACTGTAAAGCTCTTAATAGCTATAGTGTTTTAAACCAAAAAATAATTTTAACCATTGGTTTGAATTATTCTCCCAAACATCCAACAAAAATCTAAAAAACGTGATTTATTGTAAAACTGTAGCTTAAACTGTCAAACTATAAATTCATTTTCTGATTATTAACTAATGTTTTGACATCTTAATTTGGCAAAGATTCGAATGCTACGACATATAACATTGTCTCTCAAATGGCCAAAGATATATTACCTATTCAAAGTTAATTTTATGACAAGTTGTATGCTATTTTATTTTGTTTCATTCTATTATTCATAGACAAGAAATATGTACTATTTAAATTTTAGTAAAGTTTAATATTTGAATACACTATGAGGGATGAAAAGGTGGCCAAAAAAAAAAAAAAAGAAAGAAAGAGAGAAAATAATTTCATTGGTACAATAATTAAAACTTTTATAGGTCTATATGAGGAATCCTTAAAACACTACTGTTTGGTTTTGAACTGCACCAAACCGCTAGATTTAATGTTTTGGTTTAAATTCCAAACCATAAAACGAAGTTTTGGATTGCAAAATACCTCAAACCGCACTAAACTGCACTGGTTTCATCCTATTCTATTAAAATTTCCCTCATTGGTCAAAAGTAATGGTGATGGTTAAGAACAAGTAATCTATTATATTATCAGTGATAGTCTACCAGATGGCTTCTATTTTTTTTATTTATTTTAAATATGATGTCCTCTCCGACGTCCGTCGCCAAATAGTAATCTAATAGATTATTAGCAATAACATACCAGATTATTTTGACTATTTTCTTCTAACAAGTGCTACCGATCTTCTCCAGCACAGCTGCACCAGAGTATTCTTTAGATTATGACATCTAATCTGCCAAATTACTTTTTCAACAAACTTCAGTGGTTTTCTCATGCATGAGTTGCTGGCACGAGAGAAAACAGTTGATTTTGAAATAAATACCAAGTTTTGAAAATATTGATAGTAAATAGATATAAATAATTCATTTATTATATTAATAAGAATTATTTACTGTATAAATAAAAGATAAATAAATTATTTATACTATAAATTTATTATTTACGACAAATATTTTTAAAATATAATATTTACAAAAATTAGTTTTAAAAAGGTAGTATACACTGCCAATTTCGTTTAGTGTATTAACAATTTAACACCACTAATTTACCAGATTATTTTGAGTTTACAAGTATAATCGTTTATTTGGCGGTGTCCATTTTTCTTAGGATGAAAGTTAGTCGTGTATATTATTGTTCATATTGTCTTTTCATACCATGATTTTTTTTTCCTTCTTAAGCAAATATATATATATATATATATATATAGACTAATTTGGGGCAAGGATAATTTGAACAGGTCGACGAAGTTTCCATTCCATTACGAAGACCGACTACAAATAGCAGCGGCGCAAGCTTTCCATCCATCATCAAATCAACATTGAGAATTTCTGCAGGGATACTTCTGTAATTTTGGTCGTAAATGATTAATTGATAAAGCTCAAGCGTCCAAAGGCGTACCTTATCCAAAATATTGGAGTGAGAGAGAAAGAGAAACGCTATTTCCTTTTTTCCACTCAAATCATCATAATTCTTTCTTAAAATCCCTGCAATGTTTGCCTTCCAATATATCTTGTCTTAAAATTCTCCAAACCAAAGGATCCTACCAAAAGTCGTACTCCGATTGCTTAAATCCCTTTTGGAAACTCATACGACACAAATCATTTCAATTTTCAAATCGTCATAAGCCTTAAAATTATGGCAAAGATCTACTGATTGCACCTTACAAAAAAAATCTGAGCTTGCGATAAATTTTGCCTTGCTTTGCAGTTATAATTGACTTCTGGGAAGTTAAAAATTTTAATTAAGGCACTTGTCATCAAGAAAACCACATGGAGCCTTACACAAGAGAGTCACGCATCCACCTAACATCAAGTTTCAACCCCACCCCATATCCACAATTCTTCTTCTAACGTGCCACCACCCCCAAAACTACACTAATAATATTAAATAATGAAGAACAAATGTTGATTACATTCTACACATTGAGGTCCCTTTCCAAACAGGTGGCGTTTAATGAGCAGATCGTCAACATCGTAGCCTAATTTTACACAATTTATTTGCTCTTAGTTACGTTACCTGTATAATAATAAATAAATAAACTTTTCTCTATCCAATACTTGCTTAATTCATTTTATTTTTATCTTAAAAGACAATTTTTTTATTTTCATTTTTTCCTTTTTTGAGGTTCAACACTTAAAGGAAAATAATAATCATAATAATAATAATAATAGAGGATGTCATTTTGGCGTTTTAGTGACGTGTCATTTGTGTTTCAGCAAAGTCATAGATTATCCTTTCTATTCATAAGGAGAGAAATTGCATGGAATGATAGCTACTCAGAGCCTTGCCTGCAAGAAGAGAGACAAACAAGAATGGATGAGCTCTTACTTATATGGTTTTGCTCGCTCATGTTCTCCATGCTAAAAGTCTACTGTTTCCATGGCCATAATCCTGACTCGTGCCTTTCTTCTTTTTTGCTTCCTTTCCCAAAAGCACTTTTCTAAGCTTTGTTTAGAAGAAAAACAAAGATTAATTTTCTAACTAATGTATAGTCAATCGCTTTCTTTTCTCCATCAATCGTTTAATAATTCTATCTCTTGAGAACATTTATATTGCTTATCTTCAAGTTTCTCCCTCGTCCATACGCCTTCATCTATCAAAGTGGGATTAGACAAAGTAACTTCATCGTTTTATTTTTATTTTTAAAGGAAAGGGATAAACAAGGTTCTATAAGCTTTTATTTGGTCTTTAATAATTTCTTCCTTGATTTATGGCAATAATCTTCGGAATTATAATACACACTCTTTTTTCCTCAACTACTACCGACCCAAAAAAGCAAGTCAATTATATAATATAATTAAGATGATTTGTAATTATTCAGATGATTGCTTTCTGTTTTAAACAGTGGTGGTGAATAACAAGAAATTAAGTAGACAACTTTGCGGGTCTCTTGCAGGTGATTAGTTGTCAAATCCAATTCAAATTGACGTACCTGGTAAGTGACTGCAATTTTTTGTGCTTTGGGTCCCATAAATTACATTTTTTTTGTGTGCGTATGTTTTTTTTTTTTAAACAAAATGAACTCTACTTTTTATCCTAATTAAGCTTGTTATTTTAGTAGCTACTCCCACCATTTTCTTGTTTTGTTGTAATTTGGCACCGAGGTACTGAAAATTCCCCATCAATGAACCTAGCTAATGACAAATCTTACAGTCAATAATAAAAGAAAAATAGCAGCAAGAAAATACTAGTACTAATAGTGATAATAATAATAACAACAATAATAATAATAACACAAAGAAAATGCATAAATTAAGTGGGCAGTGTTGTGTCCCACTTCCACTCATATTATATCTCTCAATTATGTCGCATGGAAAAGCACCATCTGTTAAAATTGGAGTAATGAGTAGAAGAAATGTATATAATTGGCTACATACACTTGAACAGAAAAAGAAATTGGCCACTAACAAAAATGCTAAAACTTGCACTTATTCTAAAGAAGGCTAATGCCAGTCACAATCACCATTTTTCATCCACTGATTCGTCTCCAATCCCTGGTTGGCTAGGCTTGACAATACACAACCGCTGGTAGAGATTTGAGATGTCCCTTTGTGGTACTTAAGCCTTTTTTGCCAAGGCCAAAATTCGTCACAAATGAGACAAATCTTTTATGCGGATTTTGGTTCTCTTAAATTTGAGATAGTGGGAACAAAATGCCCTTTTTCCCCTCAAAAAAAGCTTCTTGATGTGATGTGATTTTTGGAGAGTAAAAAAATCTATAGAAAAAAAAAAAGAACAATGATAAAAACACGCCGGTGGTGCTAAACAACACATAGTAATAAAAACGTGTTCTAGTATTAAAATTTATAAAGAACACATTTTTTTAATAGTAATGTTTAACACCAACAATATCTTTAAGCATTTTTCAAAAAAAAAAAAAAAAAAAAACTTCTTACAATCTCCCACCCCTTTTTCCCCCCTTGCCAAGCATTTGAGTTATCTTACAAGCTAAAAAATATTTGTTCTTTTAAATTGAGTTTGAAGTTTCAATAGTGAATTTGGACCTTTAATCTAATCTTTATTACTTATACTTTTTCTTATTGTATGGGCAGGGAACTTTTTCTTTATAGAATGATTTGGTCTAAAGTGGCATACATGAGGAGATGCACAGAAAAGAAGAGAAGAAAAAAAACATTTAATTGTTAGTCGAGAAATAACAACCATCACGTATTACAATGAAATATGTTTAGTTGTGCTTCCATGACTTTTTTCGAGTTTAGGAACTTTTGTTTTGTTTGTCCGAGCTTCGCTGGTATTCAAAGAGCTCAATGTCCCCTCTTAGAATCCGAGCGTCCGACAAAAAGAACAAAAGAACGACATGAAAGTCCTCGATGGTATTTTGACATTTTGTGACTTTCTAGAAGTAGTATTAATGAGTAACACGGGAAAACAAAAAAAAAATTGAAAATTAGAAGCAAACGTGGAAAATAATATTACAAAAAACTGTTATTTGACTTGACTGCACACAACACAAGCTATCTAACCCATGTTTAGTTGAGTAGTAGGTTTCTATTATAAACTTAGTTATAAATAGTATAAAACTTTCATATGTTACAATAGTAATGTAAAGCTCTCACATGCTACAGTAAAAGTGGTTCTAACCACTAGTTTCCACTACAATTCTAAACACCTTTTTGAGTGAAACAAAATTTGTACAAACACACACACATTAATTCTTAAAGAAGCATTTAACACATATATCACATCAAAATAACAAAATCCATCTCTCTCTTTCTCTCCCTTCCCCTTTGGAGCCAACAACCACGATTTCTAATGACGCAAGAAGTCGGTCCAAATTAATAAAATTTGAAAGAGTAAAAAGTCTTCCTATTATTTATCTTTCAAAACCAAAAACAAAATGAAAAATAAAAAATAAAAAATAAAAAAGGTCTTTGCATTGAAAACGTTAGTGCCATCTATGAGCAGAAGAGGGACTTGAGCCCTGTTCTGTTTTTGTTCCCAACATTCTTTCCCACTCACTCCTGCCTTTTCTTGAACAAGTCCTAGTCCACGCCTCCTTTTCCTCTTCTTCCTTCACCTCTTAACAAAATTCTCCACAAAATCAAAAGCCACCTCATTTAAACCACAAATTCTTTCTTTCTTTTTTTTGTTCCTTCAAAACCAATTAGTGATTCATTTCACAGATAGAGAAGAAGAAGAAGAAGAAGAGATGGTAGACACGACACATGTGATTGTGGCCATAGTCAGCTTCGGAATCACATCAATCTTCTTCATATTAATAATATGGCGGTGCTATTTCGGAAAACGCGGCAAGGAAACTATGGAGCCAACAAGTAGTAGTAGCAGTATTAATGACAACAGAAGCGACAGACTCCAATCCGGGATCGCCAAGCTTCACCAAGAGGGCTTTCTTCGTCACCAAATCGATTTCGACACCAAAATAAACGGAAAATACTACATGTTCCAACGCGGGTTCTCCGGAAAGCCTCTCTTCAGCTGGTCCGACCACCCGTCTCTGATCACCGACGCCGTCGAGAACGGCTGGTCACGCTTCGCCTTCACGGGCTACATGTCAAGTTCGTCGACATCGTCCACGAGATCATCGACGAGATTGTTGGGCTTGTGCGCTGTTGGCGGCGACGCTCGGAGAGAATCGGAGCCCGAAACGAGCTGGGAAATATGCCAGGAATCGGCGGATTTCATGCAGAAGATAAGGCTGAATCCGGGGCTGAGAAAAGCGTTGAATGTTGGAAGTCAATCTAAGGCTGCTATGTCCGTGATCAGAACGGCTCTGCCATTGCCTGGCCCGCCTTTGGGGAATTCTTCCTTCCCGCAGGAGGCCTATTTCGAGATCACCATCTTGTATTGCCGCGGCGGTAGCGGAGGAGGAGGAAGAGAAGAACATGACTCAATTGGTAATAATATTAAGGTCAAAGAAGGGGAGAAGACAAAGCTCATACAAGAGAATTTGTCGAATGCAAGAACAAATTCGGAGTCTTCAGTCCATTTTAATGGAAGTAATCATAGAGTTAACAAGATTGAGGACATGAAGATTGGTGGAAAATTAGATGATGGGAAAGTTCATGATCATGAGGGTATAATATTATCGGTTGGACTCACCGCCGGCGGCTCTCTTCCCTTGAAGCTTCCCGGAAGTTATCTCGGGAGCATTGGATTCAACTCCGACGGTTCGGTCTTTGTTGATGGTAATTCATAAACTTTTTTTTTACGGGATTCAATTTCGGGCTGCAGTGGACGAAGGGGAAAGTGTGAACTTCCTTTAACGATTTTAACTTTTCATTGGTGAAAACTTGTGAAGTTTGAAAAAAAAAAGACAAGAAAAGTGGCAAGGTTTTTTTTTTTTTTACAGTGAGTATGGTCTTTGGCTAAAATAATCTCCAACACCATGAAGGGTCTATAACGAGGAACGTCTACGAAAGTATGACTCGAAGTCAGACATGAATGCTAAATGTATTCCTTCTTTTCAATATTTTTCTCAAAGCATGAATCAAGGGATGGACCCTTTGGTTGTACCGTCCTCATTTCTATCTGGAAAAGTTTTGGAGCTATTTGCCAAATTATTCATGACCATTGTGCTCCTCCCCATATCTAAGTTTCCAACAGCCAAATAATTCACTTCGAACAGCTAGACTAATGGCGTCTTTTTTTTCTCAGGAATTAAACTCGTCTTCGCATCGGAAAAGGCTGAATGGGGAAGAACAGACAAGGTGATCGGTTGCGGGTTTGATCCTAAACAGAAGAAAGTGTTCTTCACGGTAGACTCAGAAGTAATGCACGTAGTGCATTGCAAATCAGAGGAATTTGGGACACCCCTTTATCCAACACTGGCCGCAAACGATGACGTTTTGGTTCTTGTGAATTTCGGGCAAAGTGTGTTCAAATATGCGCCGGCGAATGCCCAAAGAACCCCAAATCCTTGCTTCGTTGGTCCTGTAGTGAATTCACCAGCTATAGGATATGAAGACAGCAAAGAGCTTTTCTCAATGGGAAGAATAGATTCCCAATGGCTTAACAGGTGCACAACAAGAGGAAACCAGAACAATCAGGGGAATCCAAACGGGGCATTGGACTTTGATGAAGAGTCTGAAGCAGATTTATTTGAGATTGTGTTGGATAGTTGCGGAAGATCCCCAAACATAGTGTCCTAGAAAAGCACATCATTACAAAAAAATCAGTGCCGGGGTAAACTACTATACTACTTAGTGCTACTCTTGCATTTGTTCTTATTACTATTATTTTTTTGGCCTCACTCCTCATCTGCCCTTTTTGATGGTTTACTTTACTCATCACCAGAATATGTAGGAAATAGAAACAGGTTCATACACACTGCGGAAATTTTTGTTTCGTTGGTCTTTTGATTTTTTTTTTTTTTCTGTTGATGTATTTTCTTGTACATAAACAATGCTAATGTAATGTGCATTCAAAGGTGCAATACTATGTGTTTCTTCTTGTAATGAAATTAAAAGTGACGTGGTATACCAATGAAGAAGACATATTTATTTGTTTTTTTAATTAGGGTTTTTAAAAATTGTCTTGAAATTTACTCTATTAAAAGCAAATCCCGCATAACAGGATCTGGCGTGCATTTTAGCAAGCCTAGCATTAATCAACCTGTGGTAGCTTAAAATCATGCTTATAATTGCGTACAGTTTAATTTGCTTCAGGATTTCATTCACAAAAAAATGCAAGAACCAAAGTACAAATTCTCAAGTCCAGTCGGGGATTATGGGCCTGAGGTTAAATGGTTAACAAAGCATTGCTAATTAATATAATGACAACTTAAAAAGGGAAGCAGAATAAAGGAAGAGAACTAAATCACTTTCTTTGCTGTCAAATCTTTGTCAAGAGTGGGCCAAAGGCGAAGGGGAAAATCATCGTGCAAGCTCGCAGAAGAGGAAAATGTTTGCTGGGCTGCATGTTATGGCAGTACAAGGTTGACCGTAAATCTACACCTTCAAGAGGGCAGGATGGATGGTCATATAGTACCGGTGCATGTATCAATACCAACTCTCATGCGATCATTGCAAGAACAATAATAAAATAATGGAAAAATGAAAAGGACACATGCATAAAGAAGAATAATATCCATAAACAATCTACTTATTAAACCAAAAGGCAAAAAGAACATCCTCTCATGATCACTCATAACTCATATTCTAACTGGTAAATTTGGCATTTCAGGGAGAAAAAAGATGAAAAAAAGATGAGCTTATCTTATGTATGCTATTCTGGAAAAAGAAAATTCCAGTCGTTATAGTTACATTGGAGAGCATTGTTGCTGCACTTCGTGTTTTGCTAGGACAGACGAAACATTTTCATCCTTTTTGATTTGAATCAATTAAGAACTAGTTTCATGTGTACCGAATATATGTTATCGGGTGTCAAATAGTCTTGTTTTATACTATTTTTTGATTAACTCAATCAACGTGTTTTCTTTTTATACCCTTCATTTTTAATTAATCAAATCAATTATGATACATTCATGACCATAACTGAAGATTCAGAGAAATGCATATTACTAAGATATTCTTCTGATTGTATTCATGCCAGAAGGCCAAGAAGTTCTTGCACTATGACTGAAGAATAGAAAGTTTGTGAGAGAATTAGAATTCACATATTACCGAGTGCCTAACTAGTGTAAAATAGCATACCAAAGCCAAACAGCATCGACTCTAAACAGAGAAAATTAACCATGTCCATAAATAAAAGCTTCAATATAGCTAGTAAGTAGTGTCCTTCTTATGATGGATGGTCAAGTCTCAATAAAGCCTTAATCATGAGATCTTCCAACTGATAAATAAGTTAATTACATTAGCATCAACAAATATCAGATAATTTGTGGATATTTCGTCGCCTGCTGCCGCACTCTTTGCTCATAGTCAACCGGTTCCTGCAAATTAGCAACGCACAACGCAACCCTTCCCCCCAAAACAACCAAGAAAAGAGGAACAACTTTAATAGATGCTCTTCCTTTCCATAAATCATGAGCAACAATTTAACATAACTTATCCTGAGACATATAAGTGCTGTTCACCATGTGCAATACAATTGATGCCATCTTTTTCTATAGCCCAGCTCTGATGCAGAGAAGCTTCAAGTGTCACTCATACAAACAAGGGCACTTTTCCCTTCTAGTAGATTTTTTGAAACTCTTGGACGACACTTAAAAAGGGTTCAGAAACATAAGTAGGACTGGAAGTTATAATTAAAACATTGTAGCATGTAAGAGTTTTACACTATAATAAACTTTTGTTTTACACTATAGCATGTGAGAGTTTTACATAATAGATAGTTGAAACTAATGGGTTCCAACTAGGACTGTACAAAAAAACCGAAAAACCGAAACCGCCCGACAAAAGACCGAAAAAATCGGTTTCGTGAAAACCGAACAAGTTCGGTTTGGTTAACCGAACCATCCACTATTGGACGGTTCGGTTTTGGTTTGAAGATTTCGGTTCGGTTCGGTTCGGCTCGGTTTGAAAATTTCAGTTCGGTTTGATTAGGAGAATCATTATGTCGGTTTGGTTTGAAAATTTGGTTTATATGATTCATTATCCTTAATTTGTTTATGCTTTTCTCAAAAGGTTATTAGGTGTTTCTCTTTTATATTTTAAAGTAAAGTTTGTTGGTCTCATGAAAATTAAAAACAATTTAAAAAACTCAAATAAATATAATATATATATATATATATCATTCTCAAAAACCGAACAGAACCGAACCGACAAAAACCGACCATGAACAGTCGGTTAACCGACCGAATACTCTTGCTATGCGGTGCGGTTTTGGTTTTTAATTTCTAAAAACCGAAAGGTGCGGTTCAGTAACCGAACCGACCAAAACCGATATAACCGAACCGAAGAACACCCCTAGTTCCAACATGTCCTACTTGTCAATGCACAGTGCTAACACGTTTGCAATGAGGTATGAAGAGCAATTAGAATAGAATACTAGAGACAAAAGCTAATGAAACTTCTCCAAAAGTTGCAGAACGAGAAAAGACTTTGAATAAAAATTAAAGAAAGTGTTTTTCTTCCTCAATCAACCGTGAACCCGCAAAATCACGAATCAACATCAACAAGGACTGCCCGTTAATGGAAACGCTTGAGAATATGCCCAAGCCAGAATACACAACTCAGACAAACTTCATCAGAGACGGTAAACCAGAGAACCAGTTCAAATATGAAGTAGGGCAACGGATAGCCCCAGGCTTCATTCTTACTATCCTTAATACTGTATCATCTTGAGAGCAAACGAAGTTCAAGCCCATCTTGAACATCTGAAAAAGACATCTTTTTGCTTCTTTTTAGAGGTACAACTGAAAAACTATTGAACCATTAGATATGTGAGGTAAATAAACCCTTACTAAGTATTGATCAAATCAAAAAAGCTAGCTTAACATTTAATAGGCCGTTCGGAGAATCAATTGGAACATAGGTTTTAAATTTAAAAATTATAACAAATTTTGCTACTTTTTTTTTTATTATAGTTGCTAGAGGTTTTATATTGCTAACAATTAAAAGTAATTAGACTTAATAAGTTGTA
Organism: Artocarpus hirsutus; assembly: GCA_946598075.1. NCBI lineage: Eukaryota > Viridiplantae > Streptophyta > Magnoliopsida > Rosales > Moraceae > Artocarpus > Artocarpus hirsutus. The sequence continues at coordinate 54,640 of CAMOHE010042793.1, read as the reverse complement.
ACAGATGTTACACATGGATGGCAAGTATGCATCTTACAAACAAATTCAGCTGAAATCCATCTTAAATCAAAACTTCCAAAAAAAGGTTTGCTTTCTAAATTCTAATCAGCAAGATTATCAAATATGCAAGAAAAACCGCAGGCTTGACAGGTATATGTATCGGAGCGATCCAATGTTTGCCAAAAAATGTTATCCTTCGGTCCAAACAAAATGGATTCGATACGAGTGTGCAGAGACAACTCCTTAGAATCCAAATTAAAATCCAAAGAAGAAGAGAAAAGAAGAGATAATGAATAAAACCATGAAGAATTATGAGTCGAAAAAGGATTCAATAGCATCAATCTCCAGATCCATCGTACAAGAAAATCCCAACGATGCAAATTTAAGCAAAATCTGGAATCAAATTGTCGGTTCTATTAGACAGATATGGAACCGAGATATATATATATATATATATATATATATATATATATATATATATGTATAGAGAGTGAGAGTGGAAGACTGAAAAGGATTGAGAATGGTGAGAGTACCTGGTGATGGTGATTGGATTGCGATTTGTGCGCTTGAGGAAATGGAAAGTTGTAGAATGTGGATTCTATTACCTATTCTTCTTCATTCACTTCCTATAAAAACGAGGGAAAGGGTTAACCAAATCAACTGTTTGGCACGACCCCGGCTGAAAATATTTTGATTTTTTTTCTTTGTTGCATGATATAACAACGACAACAACAATAATCCCTTCAAAAAATAATTAATAATGTCATTTTCACATGATAAATAAATAATGTCTTCTTAGAAAAAATAAAAATAAAAACATGCTCCAAAGATTTAAAAAATGTATGTAAGGTGGAAAATAAGTATTAATAGTTTTCTTGAGCACGCTTAATAGGATGTTTAACAAAATTGCTTAAAATGAATTTTTTAATTCAAAATATTATAACATGCAAGAGTTTTATACAATTTTTTTTTCTTGTATTATAGCATGTGAGAACTTTATACCATTCATCGTGAAGAAATTAATTTAAACAAACTTTATCAAACACCATATTAAAAATAATTTTTTTTACAGTTATTCCTTTCAAAAAAAAAAGTGTTTGTTATAGGGAAAAAAAAAAAAAAAACATGTTGCTATCTTGAAACGACAAGTCCTTGGCCCCCTTTAGGGTTGTTGAAAAATACGACATATTTTAAATGTTTGTCATTATTTGCGGTTCCTTATGTGCTGTTGCTTTTGCTGTCGTTTAGCTGAAACGACATATGAATAGTTATCGATAATTTGCTGCCTTTTGTCCGTAAACGGCACGTCGTCCTACTTATGAAAGTTTGCAGTCTTTTTTTATAAATAACATGTCCTTATCAGCTTTTTGTTGTCGTTTAAGAGTAAAATCGACATGTCGTTCATGTAAGCAAATTTGCCAAATCTGTTATTTCTAAAGTCTTATGTTGTTTACGCATAACCGTATTCGCTTATATTCATGCGCAATATGCAAACATATATACTTATATACACCTAATATATAGGGGGAAATCCAGTAATAACATGGTTTTTAGTGAAGACGAATGAGTTCTCATTGGACGGGCATAACGATTATACTTTTTTAAAATAATAGAAGATTTATGCCCTCAACTCCACTCATTATATATGTAAGAGAATGCGACTTGAGTTGAGGGGGTTAGATTTCCTAATTTTCTTGATGGGGGGACCTTTGCGACAAATTCTAAAGGAACTCACTAGAAGCTCTCAAAATCTTATTTCCTTTTCTTAAACATTATATTATTTCTGTCCTTACTTTCTTTTATTACACGTCAACTTAAAAAGAACAAAAAAAATCTAAGAAAACAACACAAAATTTAAATAGTGAATTAGGGGTTATTTTTTTGAAGCAGGTTCCCTAATTATTTGGGTCATGTGTTGTCATGAAATTTAATTGGGCTTTAGACAAGTCCTGTCTGTAGAATGGCACAAAACACACTGTTGGACAATTTCAAACCTTCTGCATAGAAACTTAGCTAGCGATTGCTACCTACAATATTCTCTCTTATAAAATTTAAATTATTATAGCGGCTAATTTGAACTGACAATTTTAAGGTCTCAATACCTTGTTTTAGGAATCATTTGAGCAAGTTTGCGTGATTGTGTGTGTTTCTTTTTTTTTTTTTTTCTTCCTTTTTCTTCTGCGCTAAACGTCAGGGTTCACAGTTTAAGGCACAAAGTATCCTTATAATCGATTTAAGTACAACAGCTGTTTTCTTATGTAATTAATCTTAACAACACAGATAACAAATTTCAGCCCCTATTCTTTGTTAGTCTTTCATTTTTGTTCAGATGATTTAAGGGGAGCTCTAACTTCATAACAATTGAATTTCACACACACCACTTTTATTAAAGATTTACGCTTAAAGTTTTTTTTTTTTATATTTTTTTATGTCAAAGTGGAAGAAATGAATAATTCCAACCCAAAAAATGAAGAAAATGGTAATGTAGAATTGGACCCCATTTGAGCAGATAATTCTGACACCAGCTTTGTCTTGGGGCCCAAAATAAACAGCCAGGCCTGATGATGAGAATGAAGAGAGAACTCTCCACAGACAACTCCGGCCTTTGTTTTCCCGCGTGGTTGAAGCGTTTCCTAGACCTGGCCTGGCCCTGGCCCTGGCCCATGGCTACCCCTTACTTTTGTATGCATGCGATTGCTTGCTGGTTTAGACCACTCTCTTGTTCCATGCATGGAGCTAGAAAAAAAAAAAAAAAAAACAAGTTAAAAGATAAAGACGTGATTGAATTCGTGAGGTAGGATAAATAAAGAGATGTATAATTTAAAAGAGGCAGATATAATTTTTATAAAATTTTAAAAACAAAATTAAAGGAAAAAAGAGTTTGGGGTGACTTTTTTTAATCAAATCTCACTAATTAAATTATAATGAGATTTTTTAATAGGTTATAAAAAAATACTTAATCTTTAAATTATATCTTCATCAAACATATTAGTCTTTTTTTTTTTACTTTTTATATGATTACTGACGTTTGTTATTAAATATTTTTTTATGTCATGCCACAATTTTTTTTAATAATTAATTATCAACCAGGCACACAAATATCTATCAATAATCACACATCATCTCGTTGGTGATTCACAAACAAGTATGGAGTGTCCATTATCTTTTCACTTTGGGGTCTCCACAGTCCAAACTAAAATATTTCTGACTTCAATTATACGTGTGCATTAAATGGGGCGTCAATAGCGACCGATATATAAAAATCATGTCACAGGGAGCAATGGAAGGGCCCTTTGTCCTTTGGGATAAGAATTCCTTTTGCAAATCTCTGCGACTCTTGTAGACGACCCCAAAGAAATAAAAGGAAGAAAAGAAAAAAGAAAAACAATATATATAAAAAATGAAAAAGAAAAGGAAAACTATCATCAATCATTAAAATTTGTAGACTGAGTGAGTGTTATTAAGGGAAATTGAAGAGGAGCCAACCCCACTTTTGGGTCATTACCCACAAAAACCCACCTAAAGACGGACGTATACTAGTACTATAACCCACATTTTGATGCGCGCGCATTATGAAGAATTGCAGCGTTGCACATGTTGTGTCTCCATTCTCAACTGTGCTTTTCTAGGTACCTTAGGGCCACAAAAAACAAGAACCGAGATAGAAAGGGAAAGAGGGCTTTTTTGGTGGCATTGTTTTGCTAAGATTTTAAGTTAACCACCAAAATAGTAGCCCACTGGTGTATTGAACTTACAATTTGGTGGTTTGGTAGGGGAGAAGTTTTAGATTCGAGTCTTATTAAAACATTTGACTCAATCTTAACTATTAAGTTAAACTTAAAAATAACATGCTTCGTCTTACTATAAAAGTAATTATAACTTAATGTGGTATTGTTCAATATGCAGGGCCTCTTTAATCACCCTTGTGAATCCATTTAATACTTTAAAGAATTAGAATAAAATTACCAAAATTATATCCAAAAACATGATATATGATGAAACATATAAACAAACCTCAGAAAGAAACACAATTGGATTGCGTTTATTCGCTTTGAGTAGACATGAGGAGGGTCAGAGTAATAATTACGTAATTTGGAATCATACCCCTATGAAACCATGATTTATGTTTTTCAAAAAGTTCTTAGAATGAGTGCACTGACTAAGAACTGAGAACTCAGGCGATTGGACTCTAAGACAGTCCAAAATTAGTCTTAATTACGGCATTAATGAATGGGGGACGATTGCTTGTGAGGATGACCCAACAAAAGGGAACAGGAAGATTGGGGAGCTTAGGATAAAAAAGGAGATTGATGGGGAATATAAGGTTGTGATGTAAAGGAGGCTAGAGCATGTGATATGCAAGCTCCCCACATGGGTTGAAAGAATAAGGGTAAAAGAAAAGGCATATAGTGGTGGTGAGAATCACTTAAAGAAAGCACCAAATATGGAGCACAATTCAACTAGTGCACTCTATGAAACTTGGATGAGAATGTAAAAAAGAAAATGGTTTTTTCTTTTCTTTAATCATATGGGTTGTCCTCGTGGTCTAATGAGAACATTGTATTAGATTACAGAAAAATAAGCAGGCTTTTAATTGTTCGAAAGCTGACTTCCTTTTGGTGTATTTTAACATAATATTGCATTAAATAAGTGACTAATGACGTGTTTGGTTTACTGATTTAGTCCAACTCATCTCAGTCTGAATGACCATCATAGTTTGAGTAGATGTTTGATAAAACATTTACAAAGTACTTGGAAAGTATAGTTAGAACTACAAACTGTAATATATGAGAGCTTTATATTATAGCTCACTTTTTCAGATCATTGTAGCATATGAGAGCTTTACACTATAATAATTAAAAGTTTTAGTTAGAATTAATTTTAACAAACACCTTTTTAATTAGAGCCAAACCGATAGTTCAAACTGAGCTGAACTGCTAAACTTAGAATTCAAAGTCCTCCAATTTCAACATTTCCAATTAATATGAGAAGTGGTAAATCCAAAATTCCAAAGTGACTTGTCAATGAAGAATCAATACTGTCCAAAGGACGCCTTGGTTGCTTCTAATTTGCATCATAAAACTCTGATGAAAATATTGAGATGCTAAAGACAAATTCAATGGTTGGGAGTTACACGTCAAATACAGGCTAAAACACTGTACAACATTTGCACAATTAGATGGGGCAATTAAAATATGGTATATTAATGTTACGTCAAAGAGTGAGGTGCTTTTTTTAGTTAGAAAGTCTTAATTTATCGCAACAGCGAAATTAAAGTTAAAAATCCAAGAAGGATCAAGATCCAACAAATAAAGTAAAGATACTGAGTTCCTTAAAAGCCCCTTTGATGAGGTCGTTTAAGATTGGCTTAAGCATAAAAATACCAATTAACTATCACTGATCAACAAAAGTACGTTAACCACAACAAACTTGATCATCTAATCTAAGCACTTATATGATAACAAAAGTGGGGCCTAGCTTAGCCTCTTGTTGCTTGGTCCGCATCCAAGCTAACGGTCGAAATCGAAATGAGAAAAATCCAACGGAAGGGAGGGTTAGGTTTGGAAAATGAAACTTAGGGTTGGGACAAAATTTTCAGCTTTCTTTCCTTTCTTCTGAACGAAGGAGCCCTAGAAATTGCTCAAGACTTTGGTGTCTGAAGAAGTTAGCAGCTTGCTTCACTTGCAGTCTACCATGTCAAGCAAAAAAAAAATAAAAATAAAAAAAAAATAAAAAAGAACTTTCTTTTTGCCCATGTTTCTCTGTCTAGAGCAAAATGCTTTTCTGGTCTTTCTTTTCCTTGTTCTGCTGTCTGGGACCAAAGCGATATTCTTGGAAAATTCTTGGTATAAATAAAAGTTCAGTGCAAACTACATGTATTAGGCTAAGAAATTAATAAGCTATTAACATAATTATAGGGTGTTTGGAAGGTAGTGGGAACCAGTGGTGAGAACCACTTTTACTGTAGCATGTGAGAGTTTTACACTGTAGTAATTTTTTTTTTATTGTAACTGTAACATGTGAGAGCTTTATAGTGTTCATAATTGAGTTTATGGTGTGAACCGCAGTTCCTACCACTCTGTCAAACACCCGGTAATAGTTTGTGGTGGTGACAGTTTTTGCAAGATAGCCTATAAGAAGTATCGGAGGGGAAAAAAGTTAAGCCTATGAGTATAGGAATGTGACATTACATCCCAGCAATGGGCCACTTATAAAAGTTTCGCTGGCTCCATGATAAGCTGTCATAGATTCGTGACTGGGATAATCTATCTAATTTATTTACCTCTAGTAATAAAAGTATATATATATATATATATATTTTTTTTTTTGACTCTAGATGGCTACCGAATAAGGTAACATTTTCATTTACTCTCATGATTTGTACCCTCAACATGCATCATATCAACCGATTTTATTGGCACGCTATAATGAAAAAGATCAGCCTTTCTTTGTGTTTTCGTTTTCAAACGCAAAATTAATATATAGTACTTTCTTATAAATGACGATCATAAACACGCAAACAGTTATATCTGCTGTCCTACATATTGGGTTTTACCATTCAAAAATTGCATTAAGCACAAGATCTTGAGAGTCTCAAGTGTTGTGGGAGCTACTGAGGTAAAATGCAGGCATTAATTAAATTTTCATTTTTATGCACTAAAGAGACTTGTTATGAAACTAAACAGACCTACTTTTGATTGTCATTGATGGCCCTTTCTCATCTACTTTGTAACAGTTGTTATGAAGCCCTCTTAAGAGACTCAACTATGCAACAACCACCACTATTATACCAAAAATGATATTATTACACAAGGTCGGCCGGGCTCCTCCCAAGCAACATGCTAGTTATGCCATGACAGTTAAGAATAGTTAATCCAAGATTGGCAATAATTACTTTTACAAGAAAAAAGGAATAAAATATTTAAATCCAAAGTTTACATTTTCTTGTTGCTCACATAGCCGAATAGTAAATCCATATTTGATATTCCAACCCCAGCTTTCAAAAAAAAAGTTTACATTTTTTGATGTATGTATAATGGTTTGATAGTGAGAAAATTGACAACGCAGAATCACCAATTGGGTTTTGATGTGTATGTACGTTTAGTCTCTTAAACCTACAAAACACACTTTTAAAGTTGAGAAAGGAAAAAAGAGAGTATCTAAAAGAATCCATTTTTTCTTTTTTCTTTTTTTTTTTAGTAATTCATGTTAGCAAAAGTGTAGGGACAAAAACGTAAAGGGCAGGTGTCGAATATTATTCATATATTCTTTTTTCTTTATATAAACAAGATTAGCTGGTTGTGCAGGTGCAGGGCTTTATAGAGGTCTCGCAACAAGTCATCAGCGCAGCACCGTCCGACCTTAAAGTTGACTGAAATATTTTTGTTAAAAAAAACTTTAACTGGGAGAGAAGACGGAACAGATTCTGTAAAAGGAGGGACCATAAGGGGAGGAGAGGACTTCTTGACTGAGTGATTGTGGGGTCCACGAAAAAAGGCCATGTGATGTGGGAGATCACCAGCTGGCTAATGTCTTGTAAAGCGGTAGAACCGTCCGTTACATTTTATATTATAGTAATTTTTTTATTGTTGTTATAGTATATAAGAGTTTTACGTTTGTTATAACTAAATTTATAACGAGGACTATAGTTTCTACCACCGTAGGAAACAAGGTAAATGCACGTGGGACTGTTTTTCCCTCCTCTCCTTGTAACACTCCCTCCCTTCTCCAAATACATCGCTGTCATTTCCAATTTGCTTAATTAATCCACCCCTTCTCTTTTCTTTTATTTTCTTTCATGTCCTCCTATATTTGCCATCATCCCAAACAAATTTAGCAAAAACATAATGATCAAAATATTGCTTAGGCTAGCTCAATTAATTTCCAAAAGTAACTTAGGCTTGCTCAATTAATTTCCAAAAGTAATCACTTGTCTTATTATCAACTTTATTATTCCACTTCCACCGCACTCAATCAAAGCATACATACAAACATACATATATTTACATATATAGATTAATCCACCGTATATTTTTCTTCATACATGTATCGCTTTTTTAATCGTGTTTGCTCACATGAATTAGAGATAAATTTTGGCATAATTTGTTCCTGTTACACGCTAATGCTAATGATTACTAAGTCAAATGGTATAAAGTAGAGCAGTGGCGAGACTCGATACTCGGAGGACGTGGATTTTGAATATTTATGTGATGATGGTTTAAAATAAATTTATTTGTGCTGTTTGGGGTGGGTTGGGGCTTAAAACGGAGAGAGTAGAGCACATGCGTATTAATTTTGAGTTCATATGGAAGCAATGGCGAACCCCACCTACTTGATCATGAATTGATGTTACAATATTCATGTCCCACCTCGCCCCGTGTTTAAAACTTTAATCTCCTCTGCAGTCACGTGCCGTACTCCCGCAAATGTGATTAGCCGATTGCTAATTACTGTCTGTCATTATCAAGCTTTGATTAGCTGGTGTTAAAAGAAAAATTGAGCAGGAGGGTAAAAGAGTAATTACATCCGGCTACGGTCTCTGGGCTGTGGTGCAGTGAAGCTCAAGGAAAATGATAGTGGTTGTTGTGCTTTGCAGTTTACCCGCTGCCTCTCCTATTGCCCCCACACCACTCTCTTCCTCTCTCCTCTCTCTTTCCCCTGTAACTCTCAATCTCTCATTTCCCCAACTACCCTTTTCCCTTTTCCCTTTTCCTTTCTCTCTCTTTCAATAGCCAACTATTTTTACTTTCTCTCTCTACAACATTGTCTGGGAACCCAAAAAAAAAAAAAAAAAAGAGAGAGAGAGGACTCATATACGACTTCTCTTTTGTTGTTTCTCTCTCCGTTTTTTTTTCCTCTCTGTCTATAGTTGCCGTATCACTCTCCCTGTCCGTCTCCAAAATTTTCTGAGACAATGCGAACGGTTTTCTCGGAGAAAGTTGATTGATCATTCATTCATCGTTCTTCATTCATTCGTTTTCAGAATAAGAAGTAATTCAGAGCAAGACTTTCACTTTCTCTCTCCATCACTCAAATCTGGAAGGTCTGTTCGTGTTGTTCTCCTCTCTGTGGTGTGGTTTGTGCTTGCAATGGAAGCTTCAGGGGGGGAGGATTGCTGTGTGAAGGTTGCGGTTCACATCCGACCGCTGATCGGGGACGAGAAGCTTCAGGGATGTAAAGACTGCGTCACTGTCGTCCCTGGGAAGCCTCAGGTCAAAACTGAAAAACTCTCACTGTTCACTCAATAATGTCATTTGCTACTTCTCTCTCTTTGGCTGCTTTTTGAGTGCTTTGCTTGTCAACGGAGTAAATTCTATTAAATTCGTAATTATCTCAGGAGATCTGGATCCAAACATGCTCACTGGTTTCCAAAGGAATAAAGTTTTCTCTTTATTTCTTTTTTAATATCTCTTTTGGGGATGATGGGAAAATTGTGTTTCAAAGTCATAATCTGATTTTCATTGGAATTCAGATATTTACCTAAAATTATGGTAGAATTGAGCTAATTTTATTGCATGATTGGATTGGATAATTCATGTGTGAGGAAGATTTAGTTAACAATTTAGATTGAGTTGGTTTGGTGATCATGAAACATGTATGGGTAGCTGATAACTACACTTGTTGTCTATTATGTTTCTAATTTGGGAGAGTGTTGAAAATAGTGACGGTTTCTTCGGCAGACTTGCCAAAGGCTTATTTGGGTTTACCTTATGGTCTTTAACTGACCCCACTGTTTTTTTTTTCCCTTTTTCTTTTCTAATTTGGGTTCGCACAGCACCTAGGAATCCACTAGCAGATAGTAGCAGAAAATTCGAGTGTTAATTTTTTAGAGGGAGTCGGTGTTTACCAATAATCCGGATTACTGTCTGAATATCTTCGGATTAAATTAAAATAACCACGATTTTTAGAGGAGTATATTGTTCGTGGTAATTGCTAATTTTCTTGAATTAATGCTAGTATGGGTGCAAACATAACCGTCAAGTATTTCGGCGCCGTCTGGATTTTTCTTTTTCTTTTTCTTTTCTGGATATAATTCTTCGTCGTTTCGGTAAGTTCCGTGTATTGCACTCTTACCCCCTACATTTTTTTCCTCCGTACCGATTTGGTACTTTTTTTTGGGTGGGGGTTTGGTTCTTAAACTGCACTTGAGGCTCAAAATGAGAATGTCAAATAATTAGTAATAACACGTTAATTAGAGGGAAGTGGGAACATGTTTTTATTAAAAAGTGATTTATGCACCCTCAAAAAAAAAAAAAAAAAGAGAATATATACTGTGAGTATCCATAGCAACCAAATTGCCATGGAAAAAAGACATAGGAAGACGTAATCATGAAAATCTAGTTCAGTTTCAGTTGAAGTGCAAATTACTAATTTACTTGCATTTTTTTTTATTCCTCTTCGTGGAAAGTGGAAACTCCTGAATATATGCTAACTAGTTGGATTTACCAAGAGTTGTGGAAATGGTTGCAATGGAACGTGCAGCAGAAAATCCATGTCCTCAATTTCATTATTCATAGAGGGAGGAAATGGGTGGACCAAATGTCATGGCCAATTAGGGTTCTATTTTCAGTATCAACGCTTAAAGAATTGAGAATTGAGTTTCTCGAGAACGCCCAAGTGACCCTACATCTGTATGCATACGGCCATCCTCCAAAATACGTGTGCTTAACATGCTGTCTATGGCAAATAATGCAGGTACAAATTGGCACACATTCATTTACTTTTGATCATGTCTATGGGAGCACGGGTACCCCCTCATCGGCCATGTTTGAAGAATGTGTTGCTCCCTTAGTTGATGGTTTGTTCCAAGGATATAATGCTACTGTCCTCGCTTATGGTCAGGTAAGACTTGCATTTCTTACCAGAAACCAATCATACTGGAGCAAAGAACGACGCATGCCTTGCAGTTTCCTGTTCCTCGTGGTTAACTGCTAAGTGTATTGCAGACGGGTTCCGGTAAAACATACACCATGGGCACTGGCTTCAAAGATGGGTGCCAGACGACAGGAATAATCCCTCAAGTTATGAATGTTCTGTTTAGCAAGATTGAAACTCTGAAGCATCAAAGTGAATTCCAATTGCATGTTTCCTTCATTGAGGTTTGTCCAAAACTTCTTTTTTTTCTGTTTCTGTGTTTTAATTTGTAGAAATTTAACTGTTCCTGCTCTGCAGTGACGCCATGCCACACTATCCTATGGTGTTTGTAATTGGTTGGGTGTTTCAGCTTGCAATGCAGCGTCCACACCATAAACTAAATAGAAAAATTATTAATATTTCTATAATTGGTGGCCAAAAAAGAAAGAAAAAATTTGTCAGCTATGTTCTTATTGGTGCTGTAAAAACAATACACTTATTTCTCTTTTTTGACCAATCGATTAAAGATTTTAAAAGAAGAAGTACGAGACTTGCTGGATCCAACTTTTGTGACCAAACCAGAGGCTGCAAATGGGAATGCAGCAAAAGTAACAATTCCTGGGAAACCGCCGATACAAATTCGAGAAACATCAAATGGTGTTATTACATTGGCTGGATCTACAGAAGTTAGTGTCAGCACACTAAAAGAAATGGCTGCTTGTTTGGAACAAGGGTCATTAAGTAGAGCAACAGGGAGCACAAATATGAACAACCAGTCAAGGTGAACTATGCGTGATCCTTTTATTCAAAACATGTAATTATCCTGAATTTCAAAATACATGTAATCTGATAATGTTTTCGTAGGATCTGGATAAAGCCTAAATCCCCTGAACTTTTTATATATTCAGAAATTGAAATTACCCATTCAGGGATTCCGTTGCAGTAATTTTGTATTTGTACCCTGCTAATCTGAATGCTTCCTTGTATAAAGAATTCAAGTTCAATTTTGTTACGTAACAAATTAAAGATAATAAAAAGATCATGAAAATCATTGGTCTTTTAGTGTTTAGAAGTCTATGTTTAAGAATATTGTTTTTAGTTGATTTCTGACAGATGTGTCTTCAGTAAATTTCCCTGGATCTAATGACTTTTGTCACTTTCTACGTATGTTTTAGTCGTTCACATGCCATCTTCACCATCACATTAGAGCAGATGCATAAGCTTAATCCAGCATCTCTGGGCGATAGCAGTCCTAATGAAAGTATGAATGATGAATATCTGTGTGCCAAATTGCACTTGGTAGATCTTGCTGGTTCAGAGCGAGCTAAGCGGACAGGTTCTGATGGTCTACGTTTTAAGGAAGGTTGGTTGCATTATTCATAAGATGTTTCATGTATTTGCTTTCTGGTTGTTTGTGAGTCATGTGGACATTCTATTCCTTCAAACAGGTGTTCATATTAATAAAGGCCTTCTCGCACTTGGCAATGTTATTAGTGCACTTGGGGATGAGAAGAAGCGTAAAGAGGGTGTTCATGTTCCTTATCGGGACAGTAAACTCACTCGGCTTTTGCAGGTTTGATAAATCCAGAAATTTTTACTCTTCTATTATAAGGGCTAATTTTTGTCCCTTTCCCAAAGCTTTATATAAATGGCAATTGGAAAAAAAGGCATGAAGCTTTCTTTAGCTAGAATTGCTTGTTGGGATGATTTCCAGTGCCTATTTCCAGGTCTCTTGCCAATTGGCTTTTTATTTTTCTTAATTTTTTTAATGAAACTCGACAAAGTTAAATTCCATTGTTAAGGCTGAAATTAGGATGATTCCTGAAGTTACAAATTCAAAAAATTCCAGTGGAGCATGATTCAGTCATATAAGTTTTGGTTACTCTAGAATCTGAAAATTTTTTGTTATTTTTTTGGGTTAAAAATTTGTTGTTGATTTCAAATTATGTGCTTCATTCTTTTGTACTGTTTTGTATTTTTCTTATATTCTTGATGCATTATCTATCTCTAATTGTGTGCTAAAATTTATGCATTTTGGCAGGACTCACTTGGTGGCAACAGCCGGACTGTTATGATAGGTAACTTGATAAGCATCGTTTTTTTCCTACTGAAAGCATCCTTTTATATTTGATGTGATGCTTTCATAAGCTGTATATACCGTTGCTTATGTAGTTTTGCTACATATCTGAATATGATTTTAATATCACCACTGGCATTATGATTTTCGCATGAATTTGTCATAAAATGTATGATACACATGATATGAAGTATATTTTTGTGTCCATCATAATATGTATTGCCAGCACATTCCCGTCGCTTTTTGCAAGAGAAATTTCTCCATGATTATATCAACTATTTTATCCTTATGTCTACAATATTTTTTTTTTCCGCCAAATTCCAGCCTGCATAAGTCCTGCTGATATCAATGCTGAGGAGACCCTCAACACTTTGAAGTACGCAAATCGTGCCCGCAATATTCAAAACAAACCTATTGTAAGTTGCTAATGGTGTTTTAACCTTTTGATCCCTCTCCCTCCTTTTTTCATACAAAATCTAGACAAAGTTTGTCTGCCTTAATGAAGGTTTTATGTGTATGTATCTGTTTTTTCCTTTTAAAATTGTAACAGGTCAATAGAGATCCCATGTCCAATGAGATGCTGAAGATGCGCCAACAACTAGAGTATCTGCAGGCCGAACTTTGTGCACGAGGAGGAGGATCTGCGGATGAAATACAGGTACTAATTAGCTTCTATGAATGACTGTGTGAACTGATTTGTAATATCAGAGGCGTGAAACTATGAGAGGGTAAACCTGAGTCGATGGCTACTATAGTTCTTCCATTAAAAGAGGGTTATGTTCAATGGTAGAAATTTAACCATGCATATTTATTCTCTTTACATAATTTATTTTGGATATTCATGCAACAGGTTCTCAAGGAAAGAATTGCTTGGCTTGAAGCTGCTAATGAGGATCTTTGCCGCGAGCTTCATGAATATCGAAGTAAATGTCCTGCAGTAGAGCAGCGTGAAAGAGAAGCTGAAGTATGTGCTACACTCTTTGAGATTCATCTTAATTTTTTATGTCATTACTTTTTATTCAATCCACATGTATAATTTGAATTTTGCTTGTTTGCTTACTTGTTCCACTTTTTATACCTTTATTTTATTTTGTTTTGTTTTGAGCCGATTGCCATAAAATCTGTCTTTAAAATAACACCTTTCAGGATGGAACTCCCTGCTCAGTGAGGAATGAGGGCCTTAAGAGGGGCTTGCAAAGTATAGACGCAGCCGACTATCAAATGGCTGAAACCATGTCAAGTATGGCTCTTCTCTCTTTTGTAAGCTAGATTGGCGACTTTTTGGTATTCTTTCACAGTAACACCAAATAATATAGTCGGTCAGCTGAAACAAAGTCCATCAGCACTCTTGGGACAGTTCATATAGATTTAAGCTTCCATCTTTTTAGATCAATTTATTTAGGTTAGGATTTTGAATTTCAACAGGTGATACCAGGGAAATTGACGAAGAAGTAGCAAAAGAATGGGAGCATACGCTGCTGCAGAATTCTATGGACATGGAGTTGCATGAACTCAATAAACGTCTGGAAGAGAAAGAGGTAGTGATTCATGTATTGTTTTTTTTTCTTTTTTTGGTAAAATGGAAAACTATTAATGCCCTCTTGTATATTATCCGTATTTGCTTTTTATGTTTGTGATGCCTGCCTTTTCGTATCATATGCATCTTTGCTTTTGATGCTTGCACAGTCTGAGATGAAACTTTTTGGGATTCCCGACACTATGGCACTCAAGCAGCATTTTGGAAAGAAAATTATGGAATTAGAAGACGAAAAAAGAGCCGTTCAGGTTAACTTAAAGCTAAAGATTTTTTTATTTCAATTACTTTATTCCTCGAGAAAAATGATATTCACTTGTTTCAATTGAAGCAGCAAGAAAGAGACCGCTTGCTAGCTGAAGTTGAAAACCTTGCCGCTTATTCTGATGGTCAGAAGTTGCAAGATATCCATGCCCAGAAGTTAAAAACACTTGAGGCACAGGTGACTACTATTGTTCTACCAGAAAGTTGTTTTCTCTTTTAAACTTAAGAAAACAGCCTCATAGCAATCCAAAATTGAAAATCTTTACAATTCATTCACCCAGATTCTGGATCTTAAGAAGAAACAAGAAAACCAGGTCCAGCTTTTGAAGCAGAAACAGAAAAGTGATGAAGCAGCAAAGCGACTACAGGATGAAATTCTGTCTATAAAGGCACAAAAGGTTGATTTCCTATTTTAATTTTTTCCAATGTCTAGACAAGCAATAATTTTTCCAATTTCAATAATACAATCTCTCCACTCAATCTGCTTCTGTTTATCATTTGAAGGTTCAATTGCAACATAGAATAAAGCAAGAAGCAGAACAATTTCGACAATGGAGAGCTTTTAAAATTGGAATGTATATGCGAATTCACATAATACGACTTTAGTTACTTTCTTTTTTCTGCTTTGTAAATCCTGTGAACTACTGTTGTTTTTCAAATATGGTATATTTCATCTATGCCACTTTGCATTTAAGTAAATCTTTTTTAGCCAAAACCCATTCATGAAAGTTCGGAATTACCCCATAAAGTGATTTCATTTATCATGATTGGTAGTTGATGTTCAGTCGAGTATTTTGTCATATGCCTTTTATAGTTCCATTCACTCATCCACAAGTTTTCTTACATTATTGCTCTCTCTTATATCTCATTGCTTGCCATATTATTGCCTTACACTCCAATTTTTTGGAATTGATTTGTTAATAGCTACGGAAGGAGGGCAGAAGAAATGAATATGAAAGGCATAAGCTGCAAGCTCTAAACCAGCGTCAGAAATTGGTGAGCAATTTGCTGTTGGTTGCTTGTTTAATCTTCTACACTAAGGTCTTAAGTTCAAAGAACTTAAGCGCTTAGTGAGTCAATTTTAACTTTCATCGTTGCCAAATTTTGAAGAGAGTATGAGATTTGAAAGTCAAGCATTGTTGCAGCCTGCAGGTTACGCTGTCAGGCTCCATCTACAATGATAATAGTTGAATTCTAGCGTTAAAAGAATTGGGGAAAAAAGTAATCAAAGTTAACAGTTAATTCAATTCTTTCTTGAAGGTTCTTCAAAGAAAGACTGAGGAGGCTGCAATGGCTACTAAGAGGCTAAAGGAATTGCTAGAAGCTCGCAAATCTTCTGCTCGTGACAACTCAGGTATGAGGAATTCCAAATCTTTGTCAGAGAATATGTGGTCTGATTTTTACAAAATGCATTACAATTGAGCTATTCTGTCATGAAAACACATATTAGTCATACCTTAAACCCTTGTCGCACTGATTCCATGATTTTGTGTCATTTACCAGTTGTTGTCAATGGGAATGGAACAAACGGACAGGTAATGATCTTTGCGTCATCTCTTGGTATGTGTTTGTTTGCTATTTTTTTTGAACTTGAGTTGCATTGCCAGAGCAATGAGAAATCTTTACAACGTTGGCTTGATAATGAGCTAGAAGTGATGGTCAATGTGCACGAAGTTCGTTATGAATATGAGAAGCAAAGTCAAGTGTATGTAAATGTCTCTCTATTTACTTACTTTTTAAATAAACCAGTATTCCGTGTCAAATTATGCTGTAATCTTCAGGCGAGCTGCCCTAGCAGAAGAGTTGGCCATGCTGAAGCAAGTGGATGAATTTGCTTCAAAACGCCTTAGTCCTCCAAAAGGAAAGAATGGTTTTGCAAGGTAAATCCCTTAAAAGAGACTTCCACCACTACCCTTGGCCGCCAATTTTTTCTCTCTAGCCTGTTGGCTTTAGTGCTTGATTTCTCTTGCAGAGTGTGCTCTATGTCGCCAAATGCAAGAATGGCAAGGATGTCTTCACTTGAGAACATGCTGAGCATATCATCCAGCTCGCTTGTAGCAATGGCATCACAGCTTTCAGAGGCAGAAGAACGGGAGCGTGCGTTTACTAACCGTGGACGTTGGAACCAGTTACGATCAATGGGAGATGCAAAGAATTTGCTTCAATACATGTTTAATTCTGTTGCAGATGCAAGGTGCATTTTCAATTCCCCATTTTTTTTTTTTTGGTCATGGAATCTCATCCGGTTGTATCAACTACTTTCAAAAATACCAACTTTTTTCTATATATATATATATATATATTTTACTTGGGCTTGGAAACTGAAACTTGACAATAAAGTGTTAGTCTGACACTGCCTAACATTTAATTGGTTAAAGTACGTGGATTTTAATTTTTGCATGAAGATTTTAAATATGAATGCTTGTCTTCTTGACACTGGATAGGTGCCAATTATGGGATAAGGAACTTGAAATCAAGGAAATGCAAGAGCAACTTAAAGAACTGGTCGGTCTCTTGCGGCAGAGTGAGATCCGAAAAAAGGAAGTTGAGAAGGAACTAAAATTGAGCGAGCAAGCAGTCGCAATTGCTTTGGCTACATCAGCTTCGGTGAGACTATCTTTTGCCTTAGCAACTTGAAAAAATTTTCAAACGTATGAAACTGTGTTTAATCATCGAAAAATTTATCATTGTACTAAAATATTTGATAAAACTTGATCAATAAACCAAAGGCTTTAAAAGACACAAGCATGCTGGAAATTTTCTCGTTGCTGTTAGTCCATTTCAACTCTTTTTTCTGTCCAGCAGGGCAACTCACCCAATTCATTGGAACTCTTCACTGACAAAATGAGCGGTCCCCCATCTCCAGTTCCTGTGCCAGCATCTAAGCAGATAAAATATACAGGAGGCATTGCTAATGGCTCAATCAAGGAATCAGCAGCATTCGTTGATACACGAAAGGTCAATTGCTTAACTTCCTGCTCCTTGGTTTATGAATTTTTTACACGTCTTCCCTCTCACATAGTATCTGGAATTTGTTAATGCAGATGGTGCCCATTGGGCAGTTGTCAATGAAAAGGTTAGCAGTTCTAGGACGGTCTGGAAAGCTATGGAGGTGGAAGAGGAGTCATCATCAGTGGCTGTTACAATTCAAGTGGAAATGGCAGAAGCCATGGAGACTCTCAGAATGGATTAGACACAGTGATGAGACACTCGTAAGGGCCAGGCCTCGGCTACAAGCTCTTAGAAGTAGCAATGGGATGTGATTTTGGATGTTTGTGGTTCACCAGCTTTTTGTTGCCCACATTTCTTCCTTGGCCTACAAGCATTGATCCCCAACCCCAAACACGCAGCATAGGGAGATATAGTAATAAGTGCAGGTAACATAGACACCTAATGAATTTCATTAACTCACATGTTCTTTTACAATAACATCTTCAATCGGAACCTCACATTATGTTTATAAAATGACGGATATAGCGTGCTGTAAGTAGCTGTTGAGGATCTCTGCTTATGTCGAGGATGATTACCTGAATATTGGGAAGATTAGGTTTTGTAATCTTGAAATTTTAGCCATGGTTCCGACACTTGGTACATCTTGCAAAGCTGTGTTGATGCTGCTGAGGTTATCATCCACGTATAGCTAGAAGAAGACACCAAAGGTGTGAGTGACAGTGCAAGTCATATGACCCTTTGGTGAGAGCATGTTTCGAGCAAGCAGGTGCATATAAACTTTTGAATATATCTCTCAACAACAGAATTCAAGAAATGATTCTATAGTCGTATAGATGTGTATGAAAGGCTTTTTTTTTTTTTTTTTTTGCCCTTTTTATCTTTAATTTTTTTATTCTTGTGTTTAAAGTTGTGATAGTTTTTATTGTGTGTAAACACAATATAAACACCCCTGTAGCAGTTTTTGTGCGTCGCAAAATTCACAGCAAAAAGGAAATTCTTTTGAAGAAAGTTTATTTCTCTATCGCTTGTTGTGTGTAAGCATTATAGTTGTTTCATTGAAAGCGATTGGATATTGACATATTGTATACAGTTTTTTTGTTTAGTATTATATAAAACAGAATGAAAGGATTCATTCAAAATTAAGTCAAGTTTCCGTATTTCCTCCAATAATTGACTATTGTGTTTGTTTATGATCTCTCTGATTTGGTTGAGTGGCAGTTACTCCAATCCAAGGCTTGCAAACGACAGGAATTGACGAATTTTGTGCCCCATAGGATTTGTATTTAGATTACTTATCTTTGACGCCTCTCTTTTGCATCGTCACATCTTTAATACTTGTTAATTTTCTTTTACAAAAGAAAAAAAAAAAAAAAAGTCATTGACACCATCAGTCCTTGAACATTAGGTATAGTGAAAATTTGGTCCCTAAATTTTCAATTTTGGCATATTAGACTCTAAAAAGTTGATAAATAACGACATCTTTACCACCTATTGTAATTGTTCATGAAAAATTTTCGGTTATTTTGCATGCAATAAGAATGTGATCATCTACTCTAAATTTTAGAAATAGGTTGTCTGAGTGTCAATCACTAAAACTGTTAAAAAACGAAAGTTTAAGGATTGATTTGTCAAAATCGAAAGTTCATGAACCAAAATATCATTATGTTAAAAGTTCAATGACTCACAATGCCATTACACGTGAAAAAGTTCACCTTTTGTTTAATATTGGACACGAGTGCTGTATTCTATTAAGAAAATCAAAATAATATGTATAATTTACAACAATTGTAAGGTTACATATCGAATTTCACTTGATGGAAAATTTGAGGAGATTAACAATCTAAATCAATACTTTCATAATTCTTAACAATGCATAGTGAAATGTCATGTTTTACTTAAAATTAGAGAAGAATTTTGTTTTATTTGTTTGTTTGTTTGTTTGTCAGCGTGCTTCACCCTGTACTCATACAACTGTGTTATTCCGAGAAAAAAAAAAAAAAAATTGCACGACCGCAGTCCGCTGCATTTCACAGACGATCATTGCTGTCTTACCATAATGCATCCGTACAAATCTAAAACACAACTAGTTAGAAAAAGGACAACCCACACGTAGTTATAAACTTATCGCTCTCAAAACTATCAGTCTAATCTAACATGTAATGTATTTTTTAAACTACTAATCTAACATGTAATGTATTTTTTAAACTAAATGTATTATTTAACAATGAGGTTATAACATGTAATGTATTTTTTAAACTACTAATCTAACATGTAATGTATTTTTTAAACTAAATGTATTATTTAACAATGAGGTTATAACATGTAATGTATTTTTTAAACTACTAATCTAACATGTAATGTATTTTTTAAACTAAATGTATTATTTAACAATGAGGTTAACACAAGTGAGGTTATCACATCTTAAATTAAATAAGATTGCTCCAAAAAGAAAGAAAAGAAAGAGATCACACAAGTTGAATAAAAATCCAATATAAAGGA